>JAFNEN010001798.1:0-23166 GCA_019343175.1 Oedothorax gibbosus
AATATATTTGGGTGCCCCCCCTTTTTTTTTTTAAAATTCAAAATATCATCACGCCCCGCATATACACACAATTTATTAGTTAAATATGTAATATTGCCGCGCGTAGAAAAGAAACCGTTCAGTTTCAAAAGGCGTAGAGGGAGCCACCACTTTTGATGTATCCTTCCGCCGTCTCCTCTTTTTAAAGTTTATGAGATCCCATTAATAGCTTTTATTTTAAGATATGTGTGATTGTTTGTTGTGTTGATATTTTTTGGCCCTGAGAAGGGCCGTTTGTTTTTTTAGGTGTTGTGGAAGTGTGTTTAAGCTTTCTTTTCGGTCTTCTTGGGCAGAAGAACAGCCTGGATGTTTGGCAGTACACCACCTTGAGCGATGGTGACTCCAGAGAGAAGCTTGTTCAATTCCTCGTCGTTACGGATGGCGAGCTGAAGATGTCTAGGGATGATCCTAGTCTTCTTGTTGTCTCTAGCGGCATTGCCAGCCAACTCGAGAACCTCAGCTGCCAAGTACTCCAAAACAGCGGCTAGGTAGACTGGAGCACCAGCACCCACTCGCTCGGCATAATTGCCTTTTCGGAGAAGACGATGGATACGGCCGACGGGAAACTGAAGCCCGGCACGGCTGGATCGAGTCTTGCTCTTTCCCTTTACTTTACCGCCTTTGCCTCGTCCTGACATGATTTATAGGTTTGATGGGTATGAACTCTAAAGAGAGAATGCCACCAAGATCCATTAGATCCATTATGTAGAAAGAGGATCTGTGCCCGAAGGGCACTCTACCTCCGATAGGAACACGTTTGGTAGCCAGATGAGAATTGTTTGCCATGAAATTGGAGAGACTGATATAGGACAAAACAAGAAAACGGCACAACAGAGAAACAAAAATACTAATAACATCACAGGGAAAAAACAGATATGGCTTTATGCCGCGTCAGGAAAAAACATAGGAACATAACTCGACAGAAATGGGACACAACAGGACGGACAAAAGCAAGCGAGACGCAAGCATGTCAAATAAAAGTATCATGGAGAAGAGACAGGATATCAGGAAACCAAGCCGAGAGTGGCTCTTGGTCGATGTAAGTTTCTAGGATTTGTGTAGTCATAATCGTCATATGCCAGTCTCTCAATTTCTGGGTTATCAATGGCCTCCAAGCCAGCGAAAAATTTCGTGGCATTTTTGACAATGTAATGTCTAAGGCTTGGGATATTTAGGGCCTCAAGAATGTCATTGTTCCGCATATACCTATTAGCATTTACAACTCTGTATCTCAATGTGGTGCTTTGTAGCCGCTCGAATTTGTCAATTGTGGTTTTGCAGGCCCCACCCCAGACAGGGGCTGCATAAGTTATGGCAGGCCTGATGATAACTTTGTAGATGAGCAATTTGTTGGCCAGATTGAGAACAGAGTTGCGCCCTAGGAGATATTTAAGTGAAAAACATGTGTTTCTGAACTTGGTAGTAATGTACTCAAGATGTGGTTTCCAGGTAAGCCTGGCATCCAGAGTGACCCCTAAGTATTTGGTATTGTTTGACCATTCAATGTCAGAGCCATACATATTTAGCTTGGAAGGGAGGGAGCTCCTTTTTCTAGTAAACATTATGGCAGCACTTTTGTCGACATTAATTTGGATACGCCATCGACTGAGCCAGGTCTCAAGCTCGTGAATATGTTCCTGGAGATGCTTGATGATGTGTTTCTGCGATCTGCCTCTCGCCAGAATAGCAGTGTCGTCAGCAAAGAGTGCCAGCATATTTGGGGGTCTAACTGGGATATCATTGATATAGAGGATAAATAGGGTAGGCCCCAGGACAGAACCTTGGGGCGTCCCAGCCATCACATTCCTAGGCGTGGAGTACGATGATCTTACTTGTACCACAAACTGTCTATTGGTGAGGTAGGAATGGATAATGGGGATGAGATAAGATGGGATCCGATACTGTATGAGTTTGTGTATTAGTCCGGGAACGTACACTTTGTCAAAGGCCTTGCTCACATCCAGGAAAAGAGCCCCGATGCTTTGTTTGTTTGCAAGGCCCTCCGCCACATACTCTGTCACCCTAAGTAACTGATGAGTGGTAGAGAGGCGCCTCATGAATCCGAATTGTTGTGGGATGATGATTTTATGATCGTCCAAATAGGTCATAAGTCTATTTTTAATGATGACCTCGGCAATCTTACCCAAGATGGGTAAGAGCGAGATGGGCCTGTAAGACACAGGATTAGTTGCATCTTTGCTAGGTTTTAGAATAGGGATGATGACAGCCGATTTCCAGGCAGAGGGGAATGTGAGAGTATTGAGCATGGCAGTTAAAATGTAGGCTATTGTAAGGATAATGTTAGGGGGAAGGTACTTAATCATTTTATTTGTGATGCCCTCGCGGCCAGGTGCCTTTTTAATTTGGAGTTTGGAAATATAATCTGAAATTTCCGAGGGCTCAACTGGGGGAATAGGGTCCGTGGGTGGAGTAGCAAGATAGCTTTGCACAGAGGAATTAACAATATTATCAAACATGGGGTCAGTGGAAGGGTTATTTTGAAATTGTTCTTCGTAGGTGTTGGCCAGGAATTCGGCTTTGGCATCATCCGAGTATGCAGTATTATTAGACTCCTTGAGAGGGGGGATTCGAACATTTGCCCTCTTGCATCTTTTAGTTGCTCTAAAGAGCGAGCCATCTTGAGGGTCTAGAGAGGACAGGTAATTGTGCCAATCTTGTTGGATATGTTTGTGGAGTTCATTTTTGATGGTATTCTGAACTCTATTGAGTTCCACCTTATCTCTTGGGTCTCTAAATCTCTGCCATGTGCGACGGAGTCTATTTTTATGTTTAATGAGGTCTCTAATAGGGGGAGGGGTGTAAATTTCAGATTTGGTGTCAATAATTTGGGTGGCATTAGAATGAGCATCAAGGATAATTTTAGTGATATTGTTTACGGCAGAGTTAAGTTGGTCAGGGGAAGTGATATTGTGTTCGATATTGATGTTGCCAAGACTATCGGTGTAGTTGGACCAATTAGTTTTGTAGGTTTTGGATGCTCTAGGGATATCAATATTTGTATAAAAGTCACACATGACAGGGTTGTGGTCAGAGCTGAGCTCTGAGAGGGAAGAGATATTATGGTGGAATGGGATGTTTCTGGCAAGGACAAGGTCAATGGTTGATTGCGAGTTATAACCGAATCTTGTCGGAGTCGGGGGAGCTAGGACTTGAAAACTATTGTTGTCAGCAAAAGCGCTGAGCATAGTGCCGGCTCTATTATATTTCCTGGTCCATCGCCTATGGTGCGCATTGAAATCTCCACACAGAATACACTGATTGTGGGTAGCCGTGAGGGTTTCAAGTTCAGTGGTAAGTCCAGGACCAGGGTTGTTGTTTATGTAGATTGAGGCAATGGTGAAAGGGCTATGACCATGGATGTTAAATTGGATGAGGGTGGCCTGAAGGAACACCGTCGTGGGAGAGGGAATAGTATGGTGCGGGATGTTGCTCTTAATGCAGCATTTTTAATCAGGTTTAGGACCCGTTTTAAGTTGAAGTTCTTAAGGAACTTCTGTAAGTCTCGGAGGATTTCAAATACATTCCCCTCTTCTTCATGAGCATTAACTTGCTGTTTGGGTGTGCTTTGGGTTTCCCCGTGTTGTTGTTGTTGTGAATTGGTTTCGACTTGTGTCTCCACCTCATTGATTATTGGAGTGTGAGCATGTTGTTGTGGTGAAGATGAGGGTCCGGCCACTGCTGCATTTGAATAGCTAAAGCCGGTCCTGACTGGAGCGGCTTTTATCAGTGGTCTAGCCTCGTTGACTTTGTTTATGGCGGCCTGTTCTTTAGTAACAGGTTTACGTGTTTGTGTTGGCCTAATGGTTTGTTGGTTGTGTATGTTGTGTTCGGCAGTATTCTGGCCGTTGTCTCTGCGAATGGGTCTTTGAGAACAACCCCTGTAGTTGGCTGTGTGGTCACCCCCACAAAGAACGCATTTGGGCGACTCAATGCGCCCCTTGGTTGGGCAATCCACGGTCAGATGACTTCCCGCGCATTTAACACACCTAGCGGGGTTTGAACAGCCTGATTGTGCATGACCGTACCGTTGGCATCGATGGCATTGTGTGGGCTCCTTAGATTTTTTGTAGCTGCTAACTGTGACCTTGAGGTACATAAATTCGGTCATGTTGTATATTTCTTTGTTCTGTGTTGTGTTCAGAAGCTCTATGAAATAGACGGGAATGAAGTTCTTCTCTCCATTAATAATATGGGAGTACTGAAAAACAGTTTCTGATTCGAAACCGTAGTTCTTCAGTTCAGCCTTAACTTCGGCCGCGCCTAAATCGGCGGGAACACCTCTCAATACCACCTTGAGGGTGCGCTCACTTTTTAATTTATATGAATGGAAGGGGACTCCCTTAACTGCCAAGTGTGATGTAACTAACCTATAGTCTGTCTCGGTGGCGACTTTTACGTTCAAAGTCGTCCCCGTGGCTTTGCCAGAGAAGTTGCTTAAGCCAGCATCCTTCAATGACTTGGCCAGTTCTTTCCACTTAATGTTCTGATTAGTGATGACAATTGGTGGAATCCTAACTTTCCCCGTGGGGACACTGTGAAAATCGGTCTCCATGCCGTTTTCATTCTCCTCTTCCTGCTGTTCGTCTTCCAGCGCCTTAAACTTATTCGCCGTTTCAAACGTCCCGGGGCTAACGCATTCCCGGGGTCGTTTGAAACTCTTCGAAGAGTTCTTAAACCCATCACTCTTCGAGGCCCTATGCTCCTTCTCTAATGCCTCCAAATTCTGTTCTAAAACCTCCTTACTCATCTTCTCAAAAACCACCTTACACGGCCCCTGTGTTAACATCTCCTTCATAATATCCTGTCTAAGCCCGACAAGCTCATACATCCGGTTCCTATCCTCCCTGGTCGCAGTCGTATTGAGCCTTATCAAAAGAGCATTATACTCTTTATCTAAGGCACCCAACCGCTCCGAGAGAGAACAGTCGGCCGGCTGTAGTAGCTTGACATCCGCTACGCTAAACATCCCTCCCGCTAACTGTGAAGCACCTAACTAATAACAGCGCCTATACAGTTAAGCGTCTCTCCAACTACACATCTAACAATTAGTAATATCATGTCACAAAGTAAAGCTCTCTCATATTTCCTAATAGCAAGTAATTTAGACACTTTTTAGAGCACTAGACACTTTTTAAATTACACTTTTTAAATCTTTTTTTGAGTCCTCAACATTAACATAACTTCAATAGTGCCTCACCAAACACACGTGCGGGTCCACGCTTATCAGACCAGGGTCGGAAGGGGAAAGGTGTTGAAAAAACTAATCAGTAGCAGTCTATGGTCAAAAGCCCACTTTAAAGGCCAAAACCCGTCAACCCACAGACAATCAATGTAAACAGACATTTCAATCGGAACTTTTTTTTCAGAGAGGCACGTGACCAGCCACCCAGTGCTTAAACTTCGAACTAGACACGTGACTGGTTGAAAACTGCGTGCGACTCCAAGGTGCGCGCGCAACTTGTACTAATTATGCGCAAACTTGGAGCGCGCTATTTTGAACAGGTTGCGGAGGAGAAGAAAATTGCGATTCGATTCGAGAGAGGCCTTTAGACATGTTTGTTGTTATATTCTTTTATCGTCAAAACACAATTTTTTATATATTTTATGTAACTATTTTATGTTCCCAAGGATATTGATAGGTAAGTGTTTTAAATATTTTATTCATTCAAATATTCTTGTAAGTTTTCTTTCATTAGCGTTAAATGCTCGATCACTAAAGAATGATTTGTCATTTGGGTATTGAAAAGTTTTGATATATGTAGCTTAACATAACTAAAGCATCTGGTTATTTTAGACTTCGGTAATTATTTTTTTGTTTAAATTAATTAAACGTTATTAGACTACTATCTGAGTTACACTTTTCTTTCGTGTACTTTCATTAAATAAAGATATATATTGAGTTATAATATTGTTGTTAGTTTTTAAAACTATGTTTTAAAAACAAATGACCTAACTACCGACCTATAAACAGCCCGTGCAGCTTAAAATGTCCTCATGTAAAGGGAGTGCACGTTAAATATGATCCAAAGTCCCAAATGCTGCGTATAATGTCGTTCTTAACGGTTGTGTTGGGTGCCTACTCGGGTATCGGCTCGTCCACTTGATTGTGGTTCTAAATTATGACGCCCGTCGCCAATAGCCCTCGTGTAGCTCTAGTGCAACGATAATTCAAACTAACCTAACTAACCTTTAAACAAATGACCAGTTATTCCTTCATCAAAAGGAATAAAATATTCATGTTTTTAGGATGCTTTCTACTAAAGATCACTTCATTTGCTTTAGGTATATTAGTCGTTACGTGTCACTGTTTCTTTTTAATAGTTTTAATTTTTTAAACAAAAGAAGCATATTTATTATAATTTAGTTCCCTGCGATTGGTATTTTTCAAAATACATTTAATTTTTATTAAGAATTTATTTTTGAATACTAAAACATGTATATTTGCCACTTCTTTTATAAAGAAAATTATCATATTGTCTAGTTATTATTAAATTTAAACACAGTGCTATTCATACCTTTTCAATTGACGCATGTGTGTGTGTGCGCACAATTGGTGCATTGAGTTCAAAATTAATCTATTAACTAGTTATTTTCAAAAGTTGGTTAGTTACTTTTCTCTATTTTATTGTTTTTTAATTTTAATTCAAATCATCTATAAATAAACAATTTGCTTTGGAATCAATCATTATTTTTTGCCATGTTTTAAAACAGTGATATTTTGACTGTTTAAATAACTGTTGCTTGTTGTTAAATGACTAATTTTTCAGAATGAAAAAATGGATGGACTTGCTTGGTCGAAACGATTTGTTTGAGTTGGAACCTAACTATTTGTATAACAGTGCCTGAGTTTGTGTCGACCATATCTCTGAGTGGGCCTTTTCATCCACTGAAAAGAACTCATTAATAATGCTCTCCCGGAGACACTACAATCGCCATTTCTAAATATCATTAATAATCCCTTCTATATATCTTTATGAAGGACCAGTTACCACCATATTTGTTGGAATTTCAACTCCTAAAATAATAAAATTATCAGGCAGGATAAATTTACAGTTTTCAAAAATAATTTGCCATTTCCTTTATCAAAATTCATCAAACTGTTTACTTTTTAATTAATGCCACATGTTGTGTTTTTAGTACCTAATTATTCTTTAAATTAAAAAAAAACTTGTTCAATAGTTAGAGCTGATATTTCTATACAATAGGCACTTATTGATTAAATACTTACTATTTTATTTCACTAAAAAATAATTTTCCATCTTAGCTATTAAAATTTAATGTCTAACAATATATATTGTAAATTAATCGCTTCGGTTAATGAGCGTTTTAAAAAAAAAATTGTGGTTTTATTCTTAATTTTGATGTGATGTTTTTTTAAAAAAGCTTTCTCCACATAGGATGAAGAAATAGACGAGCTTACTTGTGCAAAAACTCATTCCATAACCTCTATCTACAAAGGGCCAAATACCACCAGATTTGTTGAAACACTACTAAAGTACACCTACTTTGCCAATTATTCCTTGAATTACTGGCATGCCTCTCTCTATAAATTTATTTTTAAATATATTACTCTGAGTGAAAAAGGTGACTCACAGTGTAGTTACCTACTAATTAAATTTTTATATGATTTACTAAGAACTTAATATAAAAATACTTAACATATATATATTGGCTTTATGATGTTCTTCTCGTATTGAGATGTTGTAAACAGATGTTTTTTTAGTTGACTTTTTTGGATGGGTAGTTATTTTTTACTTGGTTGTTATTTTTAAAATATATCTCACTTATGTTATTTAAAAAAACATATATTTTGTATTTATTTCATTACATTGTATAGGTTTGTGATTACAAAAGTGCCTGCAATACACTAACTAATGATTAAAAAAAGTTTTGATACATTTATGAGAAATTATGCCTTTTTTTCCTTTATAGAACTTGTAGGCTGCAAGTTATTTTTATTTGCTCTAGAAGCTAACTTTAATTTATTTGAGAAAAAAAACATTTTATAATCACACTTTATTTGTAATAACATTATTTCAAGCTTCTTGTATGGTCTGATATTATACAAACTATAATTGGCTCTGTTATAAAATAATAAGCAAAGGAAATATTCAGGTTTTTGAACACAGAAAAGCCATTGAAAGAAAAACTATATTTTCAAAACTCGTAAACACTTAATTCAAAACTTGCAAATACTTAATTGTCTTTCAAATTCAATAATTAATCGTAAATTTATCTACATACTTATTATTTTAAAATGCAGTCCCATTATTACTAATTCCTTTCTGCTGAAAAAAATATTCTGGTAATATTTAGAAAAGTTAAATTGATATGTGTCATATTTATGCCTGAAGTTAACTGATATGTATAATTTGTAATATAAAAAAATCATTTTACAAATGTAAAATTTGGAATTGTAAATTAAAGCTTTAAAATTCGTTTTCAATGTGTTGTGGTTATTTCTGTTTGCATATTTACTTAATTTTTTTTATCATACATTAAAATATTATAACAATAGTTAACATATATTTCAGTAAATATATAAATACGTAATTCACTGTTTAAATTAAATAGCAAGGGCTTGTTTCACGTGGGATCTGGCAACAGCTCCGTGGTCTTGTTTTCATTTTTCTGGAATTACTTTTGCTTTGGTATTCCAAATTGAGTTTTCCATAAGAATAATTTCAGTTGTTATATATTTAAAATTCTAACTTCTGTCAATGCATGTTTTCCCTGATAAATGATTAAAACAACCAAATGCACAGCAAGAAGTTGTAGTTTAAAAAAAAACACAACTAAAATAATTTATTCTTAGAAAACTCAATTTGGAATACCAAGGCAAAAGTAATTCGAGAAAATGAAAAAAAAGACCGCGGAGCTGTTGCCAGATCCCCGTGAAACAAGCCCATTAATGTAATGGTGAGTGGTTGCCTATTTCTAGCCTCTTTTCGGAGCTTTAACACAGTCAATAACGCCTCGTAATTTAAAACCCTGTTCAAGTGCCACAGCCCATTAAGAAAAGCGAAAATTACACGAGTTACAAAACGTTTACAGCTGTGTTAAAATCCTCTTTTGGCGGTTTAAAATAAGCAGCTAAAAACGTTCCAAACCAGGCAAAATAGTGATATATTTTATCACTTGACCAAGGTTTTAAATTGCGAAGCGTTATCGGTTATGTTAAAGCTCCTAAATAGAGCTAAAAATAGGCAGCTAGAAACGACTACACTTGTAGCTCCCCTAGTGCTTAAACTTGTTACTACGGCCAAGGGGGTGGAGCCTTTTCGCCTCCTTCTCCTACGTAAGTGCGCAGTCTGATTAGATTCTTGTCTGTGCGTCAACCATCGGTGAATATCGGGGACCATAGATTGCAGTCAACTGTCTAGAGCAACCCGTCTCGCTCCAGCGCTCGACGGAGTAAGACGTGTTAAAGTGTGCTCTCGCTAAAACGGCCCTTTTTGCGTTAAACTCGGTTTTTGTGTTTAAAACCTGTTATTTTATTGTTCACTATTGCTAGTTGAACAAGTAGAGATCATTGGATTAATTTTTACTAATTGATTCCAACTTAAGGAGAGTTTTTAGTGTTCGGCCCCGTAGTAGGCATAAGTTCGACGGCGCTCCGAAAATCACTGCCGCGACCTAAGCAGACGGTTTCGGCGTTCCTCGCCCTCGCTTCCCGTCGATTCTAACCCTCGTGGTAGTTACGGCGTGTTTCTAAAAATTGTTTTAAAAGAGCCTGTTTTCAACTAAAAGGATAATTAACACATCTATTGGTAAGTCCTGACTATTAATTGTTCTTAATTATCTCATTTTGTGCATTTAATTGACTCTTTTCTGTGTTAGTAATTGTTTGTTTACAAATTCGCCGCCAACTTCCAAGCGGTTTTTTTTGTGCTTTTCTGATTCCATATAGTTTTTAATTGCAGTGCTTTAGTTAGCCCTTTTAATTAGCTTTATTACGAGTTATTGCCTGTAATTTTTGTGAGTGCTTATTTTCTCTTTAATTATTTTTTTTTGAGTTTCCACGCCGTTTGGCATTCCACACTTTCCACGCCGCAACCTTCCAGGGGGCTTTTAAGCCCATTCAAGTGTCTTATTAATAATTTACTATTGTTTTTATTGTTGCCCACCTCATTAACTGTTTTTTGATATACTGCTTGTAATTTTTGAGTGTTTTTCCATAGTTATTAATTTTTTAAGCTACCACGCCGTTCGGCATTCTACACTTCCCACGCCGCTAACATCCAGGTGGCTTTTAAGCCCTTTCAAGAATCTCTTTTTAATTAGCTAGTGTTTTTTTTTGTTGCCCACCATTTTAACTGTTTTTTTTAATTACTGCTTGTAATTTTTGAGTATTTATTTTCAATATTCTTTATTTTTTAAGTAACCACGCCGCTCGGCTTTTCTCTCTTCCCACGAACGCCGCTAACATCCTGGTAGCCTTTAAGCTCCCATGATCGCCTTTTTTAGCTAGTTTTTTTTATTTATTAGTGTTCTTGCAATTTTCTGTTTTTTAAATTTGTTTTTGAGTCATTAAAGTTTTGTATGCACATTTTGAGGCGATTATAGTCGGGACTGTGATATCATTATACATGAGTGTAACTTTTTTATCTTAACAGTTTTACCAGAGGAGTTATAACACTCCCAATTATTTCAGGTTTTTCTCTGACTGCATTAAAAGTGACATTAAAAGTAACTGGCCAACTTAATCCTTTATCTTAAAACTTGACACAGCATGATTTAAAGTGCAATTTTTTCTTTTTTAAAAAACTGTTTAACGGTTGACCTGTCTAAGCCATAGTTCATTCATAGTGCTAAACAAACAAGTTTTTTAAAACTGCTGGTTAAGAGTCCTTACCAGAACTACTGAATATAAGAAAGGAGCTATAGAGGATTGATATACCTCAACACTCAAAGGCACTGGCCTAACATACAACCATTAATTAGCCCTTGATCCACACACAAGGAGCTTAAAGGTGTAGCTACCTTTTCAAATTTCACACACAAATCCAAAACACAGCTGTCCAGGACACGGCCCTTCGTTCATTCTAATTTTCCATTGTTCCTTCTGTTCACGTTTAAGAGAAGCCTCCTAAATCTTTAGGAGCCAGTCGCCTGTAGACGACTGTTTTTGCTCAACAATATACAAACTTTCCAATAGTTTAACAAATCACATAACAATATATATTTAGTTACTCAAAGACTGATATTTCAAAATAACAGATCTATCAGACAATCAAAGCAACTAAATCCAACCCATTAGTTAACAATTCTCAATAGTTATATAGCAAAATAGACAGGCTATTTTCGATTTCAAACAAACAATAAATTTATTTCCATATTAAAAGTCTCTTAGCCCATGTTTTAACATGGCGCGAAATACCACTTCTGACTCTAACTCTGAAACAGAAACCACAGTAGAAGAAGTTCTGACTTAGCAAACAAAAGTAGATACAAGTAAAACTCACGATAAAGAGTCTCAGACTCCACCAATAGACATAGAAACAACATTAAATAGTTACACTGAAATAACATCCCTCATCACCAAGATTAAAAGAACACTGACAAACAGAACAAAAAAATCGGACAAGACAGTAAAAAAGAACCTAAACGACTTGTTATTCAGAATACAAGATCTAGCTTACATACAACAAGTGCAAATAGATAAAATATCAGTACAACTAACAGAATCACAGGCCAACTTTGCTCAATTGGCAGATTGCATAGGCAAAAACATAGTACAAAAATCAGAACAAAGCAAAGAAAAAACAACACCAGCACAACAACAACCCACTCAACCTCAGCAAACACCATACTCATACGCCTTAGTCGTCAGACATCATAAACAAAAAACAGAGATCCTTAACATCATAAAATCAACAGAAAACGAACAAAACGGCAAAGACATCTGTAAAAGATTGCAACAAAATCTAAAGCAAACAGATTTGGGATTAAAGGACCTAAAAATAAACAAACCATGACGTTATCATAACACTAAAATCAAAAGACCTAGCCACAAATCTCCTTGAAAAAATAAGGAAAAACCCAATTACACGAGAAGCGTTAATTGCAAAAGAATTGGAAGAGAAGATACATTGTCTATAACGTCCCCATTCAAGTAGAGGCAGACTCCCTACTAGAGGCTATACACGAGGCGCAAACCACAATAACACCAGACACAGTCAATCACATCAAGAGTTTCAAAGCAACAGACGACACAAACCACCACATAATACGAGCACACAGATCAGAAGCACAAAACATCTTAGACCACAAGTGATCTTAAGCAATCTGAGGCTTACAAGAAATTCAGTCCGTCGAATAAATACACCGAATGCCCTCTCCTTGTCAGTTTAATCAATAAACTTAGTTCAACTAAAAACCTTGCAAACCCTGCCTTGGCGACCTTCCTTATTGATACGTGCTCATCCTTACGAGAATTTATGATTATTTATACTAAGAATCAACTCTCATTTTCGACCCAACATGTCCTCGTTGGTGAATTTTTGTCACCCATTATCACAAGGCTATACCAAGAGATTACAAGCCTGACTAACAACCTCCACCTTTCCAGACGAATGTCCGACTCATCCGTCCTTGATACAAGCTCCGGTGGCCAACCTGCATCTTCCCTTAAACAAGATTTGCAGGATGCAAGAGCCAAGATCGTTGATCTGGAGGAAAGAATCCAATCCATGTCGAAAACAATTGAATCCTACCTTGAAAACGCGGTGGCCCTTAAAGATGCAAAATCAGTTCTTGATGAGGCCTATGTTGAGAGATGTGAGATGTTGGAGGCCGTGGCGATCAAGGCCAATAATGAATTTGAGGAAAGATACAATGAGAAAATCCAGCTTTTCGATGATTTGAAAAATGAGAGAGAACTCCAAAGAAAACAAGAGGAAATTCAACGGCAAAAAACTCTTGAGGATATGAAGAGGGTTTTTGATGCCATGAGTGCCAAAGTGTTTGAGCAGGAAAGTGCCCACATTGATAGTGTGCTTAAGAATGTTCATACAGAAAGGGAAAAACAGGAGAACCTTATGAAAGTTTTGGTTGAGGACTTCGGCACACTTGATCCGAGTATATCCTCGGCAATTGGTGATCTCCGCGTCCAAGTTGCTAACATCAAATCGTCTACCGAGGCCCTCTCCTCAACCCCTTTGTCTGCCCCCCCCCCTCCCCTACAAGTGCTTAACACAGGGCCGGATGCACCAAGGTTACTTATTCAGCCAAAATCCTTCGTCATTCTTGCCTACCCTGAGCCCACCTTAAACATCTCCAATATCCAAGACTTTCAGTCACAACTCTCTACAACCTCTAAGAAGTTAAACATTCACTTTAAAATGCTCAGGTATTTATAAAATTACAAATGGCTTCAAAATTAATCTCCCAACGCAAACTGATCAAGATATTGTTAGACATGTTTTTGATGATCCGTCACTAAAAAGTATTTACAAATTAACTGTACCCAAAAGCTCCAAAGCTGATTTCTCTATTAAATTTACAAATATTACCTGCTCTAAAGAAGTTGCAGAGGAGCTATCACTGAAAAACCCGCAATTCCCCACAGGCTCTTTTAAAATTATTTTCCCCATGAAGGCTAAATCTGACACTCACTGAGTGTGCTGGTTCTACTTCAAGTACCATCAAAATATTTCGCAATGCACAATGGTTTATATTGGCCTAAAGAGGTGTCCATTGGACCCATTTGTGTCGGTTAACCATTGCAAGAAATGCGCTAAATACGGCCACACGGCCAAGCGCTGTAACGTACCCTTTCCCATGTGCTTAAGATGTGGGCACCCCAGCCATGACCCAAACCTACAATGTCAATTGAAATGTTTTAATTGCTCGCTAAGCAATGCAAATTATAAGAGAAGACCCTACTGACCACAAGTCGGGTTTTTATCGTTGCCCAGTTTTTTGTGCGCAACGTCGTCAGGCCTTCCTGAGATCGGGACACGAGCCTGGTGTTTGGGACCGGGTTCTTTAGTCCTAGCTTCGGTTATTACTTGTTCGCCTTCCTTTTGAACAACTGTGCAGCTTTTCGCTCTGTTTTGTTACTGTTACCTTTGCGTTCCTTTTGTGTTGTGTTAAACTTTTACATTTACTGGTAATTTTTTAGTGCTGATTTTTTTCCTTCTCTGATGTTAAGGATTATTCAATTAAATACCAACCACACCCAATCAGCTACTGATAATTTACTCAACCTTGCTATTAATGACAATTACGACATTATTTTAATTCAAGATCCATATATTAAGAATAATATTATTCCAGGTGTCCCCCTCCTTCTGTAGAACCTTCTCCTCCCGACTGTATGGTGCAATCATTATAGTTTGCAACCCAAACCTCATATTGAGTTTCTTTAATAGCTCCGACTCCTCTGTCTTCATTGAAATCAAATACAACAATTTTATTTTTTTCCTGGGCTCAATTTATTTTCGACCACACCAGGATATTAATACCCAAATCGAAGAGTTCGACAAATTTAATTTTATTTCCAAAAACTATATTCTGTCTGGAGATCTAAATCGTAAGGGAGAGGAGTGGGGATACAATACTACAGATACGAGAGAAGCCCTTAAAAACTGTATCACAGCAAACGACTTTGTTCTTTTTAATGTTCTTGGGCTTGGCCCCTCCTTTGCCACCGCACACGCGAGTGGCAATCCGGACATTACCCTCGGTAATCCGGCCATGTCCAACCACTTGGATAACTGGGAGATTTTAGACATCGACCAACTTGAATTATTTTACTCCTCCTTTATAAACATTATCTAAGATACTGCTTTAAAAACAATTCGTAAAAAGAATAAAACTTCTACCTTTCGATTCAAGTGGTGGACTGGAGAGTTGGCCACTCTCAGGAATAAAGTGACAGCACATTACCGTAGATACAATAACGCTAGGAAAAATAACATTGATCCAAACCAAACAAAAGCCCTCCACATTATTTATAAAAAAGAACGTGCAAAATATAAACTTAAGATTAAGCAAGCAAAGCAGACGGCATGGAGAGACTTCTGTAGCAAAACCAGTGACAAATACGGTACTACATTTAAAACTGTCTTTGGAAAAATTAAGAGAAATACACAGATTACCATTAAATTTCCCGATCAACCAAATCTCAACTTCCATGACAAACTCAATATTTTAATTGATACTGCTTTCAACACTGTTGACACTGGTTTTGCTATTCCAACTTTTAATTCACCAGTCTGTGATCCCCCGATCACAGACGAAGAGATTGTATTCGTGTTTAAAAACTTAAGAGGTGGAAAGGCCCCAGGATTAGATAATCTCAACTATGACATATGGAAGAAGGTCTACGAGGTCGCCCCAATTTTTATTAACAAACTGTTTAAGCTTACCTTTTCCTTTTGCTACTTTCCAAGATGTCTTGCGGAAGGGAGGGTTTTCTTCTTGCTTAAACCAGGGAGAGATCCCTCCCTCTGCAACTCTTATAGACCAATATGCCTTTTGCCAACTCTTGGAAAAATAATTGAGCGTATTTTTGTCAATAGGTTAAACAGATGGCTCTATAACTAACTTTTTACATACCAAAAATATGGGTTTCGAGAACTTCGGAGCTGCGAGCTCGCTGTTCATCATCTCACAAATGAAATAAAAGCAAGACTGTCTAAATATAAATTCACGGCCCTAATCTCAATCTACATCAGGATGGATGGATGTTCGGGTTTTATGGCGCAAGGGCATCTTAGGCCATACTGCGCCAAACACTAGGTAATCTAATTAAAAAGGTAAAACAGGTTCATAAAAGCAACACACATTTAAAAACAATTAGAAATCTAAAGAAACACAAGCTATTCATAATATTTACACATAACATTTAAAAACAGACATCTAAATCAAAGAATAAAAACCAATATCAATTAAAAAGGAAAACAGGGCATGATATGGGGGATGTGATAAAATGTGATGAATAGACGGGTTTAAAACATTAAAATATTTAAGTCTGCTCAGTGTAAAAGCTGGACAGTCGACTAGTATATGATAAACACTCAATGAAACATGACACATATGGGCTGATCTTCTGCCAGCAGAAGATGCACATGTGTGAGTCTCGTGTGCCCAATCAGGAGGCGTGCCAGCACTACCTCCTGCCTTCTGCTCGGTGATGGAAAAAATGGCCAGGTTATTGATTGTGTTATATTATGGAATTTGTTTTCAGTTTGGAGGTCCCATTCGTTTTGCCATACTGTATTGATTGAATGTGCACAGGCCAGTTTGGCATCGGGCAAATTAAGGGGGGCGCCGCTGCCTAGACTAGCAGTCTTTGCAGCGCGGTCCGCCTCCTCATTGCCCGGAATACCAACATGACCCGGCACCCAGCAGAAACGAATTTTGAAACTATTGAGCTTGAGCTTATAAAGGAGCTTTACAACTATTGATATTAAGGGATGAGATTTGTATGAGAAATTACTAAGGGCACCAAGCACACTTTTTGAATCGGAATATATGATCCATGATTTAAAGTTTTGATTTGCAATATGATGGAGGGCGAGATATATTGAATAAATTTCTGATGTAAAAACCGAGCATGAAGGATGAAGGGTTTCTGCTATAGTGGTGTCATTAAAAACTGCCGCAGATCCGACATGTGCATGAGACTTTGAACCGTCAGTAAATACAGGTTTAAAAGAAAAATTAAAAAAACGGTGCTCATTGAAAATTTGTACAAAAGCAGTCGGGAATTGATGACTTTTTAAAATTAATGATATTATGAATATGAACAGGTGATTCTTCCCAAGGTGAAAAGTTGTCGTTAAAATTAAAAACCCTATAATCAACAAGATCAAGATTATCTATGAGCTCTTTGGTACGTATTGAAAATGTTGGAATGAAAGACTTTTTATTCGAAAAGAACTGCTGGAATTTCGGATTTAAAATTTGGGGATATAAAGGGTGATTATGGTTGCTTTTAATATTGAAGTAGGCAGCTAATGAAAGTTTTTCCCGACGATGTTGCAGAGATGGCTCCTGGCACAGAACATAAAGGCTTTGTACAGGAGATGTACGAAAAGCCCCAGAAGCCAACCTCAGACCCTGATGGTGAATGGTGTCTAGATATTTAAGTGCCGATTTTCTGGCAGAACCATAGGCAGCGACACCGTAATCGAGCTTGGATCTTATCAAAGCACGGTAAATTCTCAACATGGATGTTGTATCTGCACCATATGTTGTGTTAGAGAGCACTTTCAATATGTTCAGCGATTTATTGCACTTCTGCCGTAGATGTTGAATGTGTGGCAGGAAGGTGAGCTTCGGATCAAATAAGATACCCAGAAACTTTGCCTCTGATCTTACAGGCAGAGCCACACCATTTAAAGTAATTTCTGGGTCCGGATGTAGCCCACGCTTCCGGCAGAAATGCATGCAGATTGTTTTCTGGTTAGATATTACAAAACCATTAGTATTTGTCCAATCCGTGATCTTGCGGATTGCAATCTGCAGCTGCCTCTCAATTGTACTCATGTTAGCTGAGGCACAAGAGATTTGAAAATCATCCACAAACAAAGTGCCTTTGACAGTTAGTGGAAGCTGCTTCACTATGTCATTGATCTTTAGTATAAACAACACCACGCTGAGGACGCTGCCTTGAGGGACACCTTCTCGTTGGTAAAAGTCTCGAGACAGAGTGGATCCGACACGAACTTGAAAAACACGGGTCTTAAGGAAATTCTGAATGAAAACTGGTAAATTCCCACGAAAACCGAGATGGTATAGGTCTTTCAGAATTCCGTACCTCCATGTTCGATCATAAGCCTTCTCCATGTCAAAAAATATGGATACTAAATGCTGATTTCTAACAAAGGCTTCACGAATGGAGGTTTCCAGAAGCAAGATGTTATCTATGGTGCTTCTATAGTGTCGGAAACCACTCTGAAACGGGGAGAAGGTCCCCTTTTCTTCTAAACAATACACAAGACGGGCATTAACCATCCGCTCCATCAATTTGCACAAGCAACTGGTCAGGGCAATGGGACGGTAGTTACCAGCATCTTGAGGGTCCTTTCCTGGCTTAGCAATAGGGATTACGATTGCTCTTTGCCAGGAAGTCGGAAAAACTTTCTCATTCCATATTCTATTGTAGAGTTTTAAAAGGGCTTGCAAGGAATTACTATTTAGGTGTTTCAACATTTCATTATGGATTTTATCATGACCAGGGGCTGATAAGTGGCATTTGTTTAAAGCGCACTGTAGCTCCCTTAGAGTGAAATTACAGTTGTATTCATTAGTGTGATAAGGTCTGAAATTTAATTTTTTAAGCTCCTCTCTCTGTTTCATAATTAAAAAGTCAGCATTGTAATTTTCACCATTGGAGACAGCTGCAAATGCTGCTCCAAGTTGATCTGCAATATCTGCTTGGGAAGTAATTAAAATATTATTGTGTTTTAGCATAGAAAGCGGATGTGAGTCAGCGTAACGACCCGAAATTCTTTTAACTTTCTTCCATACAGTTTTTGATGTTACGTGACCCCGGATAGAATTGAGGTATTGCTGCCAAGATGACCTTTGGCTTTCGCGTCGTATCCTACGGGCCTGGGACCGAGCCCTCTTGAATTCAATAAGATTTGCCTCTGTAGGATAGCGACGGAAAATACCCCAAGCTCGCTTTTTTTGCTTTTCAGCTCGAGAACAGTCGTGGTTCCACCATGGTTTAGGAGATTTTGGAAGTTTGCCTTGGGTCATGGGAATGGCTAAGACAGCAGCACTCAAAATGGTTTCAGTAATGACATTAACAGCCGAGTCAATATCACCTATTTCAACCATGTTATCCGTCAACTCAGCATGGGTCGTAAAGCGATCCCAATTTGCTTTATTAAATTTAAAATTTTTTGGTCTCTCATGTTGAGGTGGTGGGCTCCTCGATGTTAAAATGATTGGAAAGTGATCACTGTCATACAGATCACTTCCAACCCCGAAAGACCAGTCTAAAGAGAGTGACGGCGAGCAAATGGCAAGATCGACAGCATGGAATGTCCTTGACGGCAAGTGAAATAAAGTAGGACTTCCGTCATTAAGCAGAAACAGATTTTGTCCGTGTATAAGCTGTTCCATTATTGATCCTCGGCTGTTATGTTCACCACTGCCCCACATTGGGTGATGGCCATTAAAGTCACCCATAAGAAAGAATGGGGCAGGCAGCTGCTTGACTACATTTTCCAAATCTCCTATATTAACAACATGGTTTGGTGGTAAATATATGCAACAGATGGTAATGAGGTGGGAAAGTTGAATTTGTATTGCTACGGCTTGGATGTTGGTATTGATATTCAATATACTGGTGGGCAATCGGTTAGAATACACGATTGCAACTCCACCACAAGCCCTTCCACCATCTGAGTAGTCTTTTCTTAAAATTTCACAAGATGATAATTTTGTGATATCGCCTGGTTTTAAGAATGTTTCCTGCAGGCAGACTACATCAGGTGCATATTTATCAATGATTGCCTTGACACCGTCTTTATTGTGTCGGAAACCACGACAATTCCACGAGACTATTCGGGTCATTTAGGGAAGTTAATCGGTGGGTGTTTCGTCACCGATTTTTCTCGAGGCATCAGGTGTTGTGGTGCCTCGAGTCCCGCCTCAACATCCATTTCTGGTGAATCGGAGGAGTCAGAGCTATTTAGATTTTTTGTATTTAAGGATCTGCTTCTAGTTTTGTTTTTTTGTTTTTTGGGAGACCTTTCTAAACGTTTGACTGTTACTGGAGATTTGCTAATTTTTAGGGGTTTCTGTATGCCTGGTTTTACTGTGGTATCACGTGGTTGTGAGCTGGAGGATGAAGTATTGTTTTTCGTAACAGAAGCTATTGTTGCTATTGTGTTTGTAGATTTAGCCTCTTGGAGGTACTGTTCCCTAAACATATTGCATTGGATAGCTATTGAGGATGTGGTTACTTTAGTGGCAGCTGCGTATGATACGTTAGGTTTAGGCAGGGTTATTTTGACTTAGTTACGAGCTTCTTGATATGATACATTTTTAGTTACTTTTATATATTGAATGTCTTTCTCTTCTTTCCACCTAGGACAACCTCTAAAGTTGGCAGTGTGGTCGCCTTCGCAGTTTAAGCATTTGGGTGGAAGCTGGCAAGAAGAGAAAGAATGGCCTTTAGCTGAACAGTTGGAGCAATATTCTTCTTGGGATCTGCAAGTTGCTTTGGTGTGGCCGTACCTTTGGCAATGGAAGCAGCGCAAAGGGTTTGGGATATATGGACGGACGGGACAGTTGAGATAGCCTGCTATTATATGTTTTGGTAAGTTAGGTGTTCCAAAAGTCAAAATTACATGCTGGGTGTTGATGATTTCATCTCCTTTTTTGATGGTTATTCTTCTTACTTGAGTAATATTTTGATGTCTAAGTCCTTCAAGTATTTCTTGCTCAGAAATATTGAGCAGATCTCTTTCAGAGATGACACCACGGCATGAGTTTAAAGAGTTATGGGGTGTGACAGTAATCGGTATGTTACATAGCAGTTTAGAGTTTATGAATGATCTTGATTGTATGTAAGAGTTAGTTTCAATAAGCAAGTCTCCAGATTTTAATTTTTTGACCGATTTTGGGTTTCCTCCAATTCCTAAAAGTCCTTTCTGTACAGCGAACGGTGAAACTTTTGATAGCTGTTGGGTAGCTGAGCTTATCACAAGGAATTTGGGGTATAAACGTGTTTATGTCGGGTATATGTTTCGTCTTTTCAGATTCTGGTGTTATTTTTGGCGGACTTAACCCCCCGCCTGGGCTTGGATTGAGAGCCATGATTTAATAAATAGGGAGTTCATCCCCGTAGTCCACAGGTAGCTCCGGATACCCTTTCTCACCCACCTACTGCAACTACGCCGGAGTGGCCGGGATACGGCAGGGGCTTACCGGCTCTGGGCAACTTAAAATAATAAGGGTGCGAACTTTCGCAAATAAAATGCATAAGCCCAGCCTTCGGCAGGGTCCCTAGGCAGTACTACGGAGACATTGCGTTACGGGTTCGGGGTGTGGATCCGCACTGGGCACCCCTAGCCGCAAAACTAACCCTTTTCCGGAGCGAAATACCAAATGGCAGTGGTGTCCAACACGTCAGAAAACAAAGTACCGGACAGCAGTGCCATTAGGCGAGCCGATTGCCAGGGGCGGGATCCCCCCTGGCGCCCGTCAACCAGTGAAGCATGGACCAAAGGGCACGCAACAGTGGCCTCAGGAAACTAACACCTGTCCTATGGGAGGCCACTGCAGGAACCCCAGGACTCCACTTTCCCCCGGTTCAGTCGGTCGCAGCACACGGCAAACGTGCTGGTCAGAAATGTCTGACAAAAAAAAATACAAATATATAAGGGTCCAAATCAAAGCTGTTCACTTGGTATTCTAAATTTAAATAGAACTATAAAATAAGCAAAAAATGTAATAAAAAATTAAACTCAGCCAAAATAGATAACGCAAGAGAAATAGGTCAGGGATAAATTCTGTAACTAAGACTCTTAAAACACGAAAGAAAACCAGAATCAACACAAAACCGGACCTTTGCAGAGAGGAAAGAAAGAAGAATGCAAAGGCCCAGCTAGGGAACCTCGGGGTCGCCACTCCCGTGCTCACAAGAAGTGAGCTCCCTGAGAGGCTAGGGACCTCGGGATTGCCACACCCGTACCCACCGAAGTGGGCCCCCTGAGGGGCAATCTACATCAGGGCCGCCTTTGACAATCTAAATTGGGAAATTCTGTTGTACATTCTTAGCAGGGGTGGCCTCCCGACCTTCTTTATTTCCTTCATCAGTTACTATCTGAAGGGACGATCGGTTGTCTGCATGGAGGGCGATATAATTATTAAAAAGCTTATTTTTGGGGGTGCTCTGTGATCACCCCCATCCTGTGGCTCATTTACTTTAATGGTATACTAGAGCTCAATAATCCAGATCACTTCTTACAAGCTTTCGCAGACGACCTGATCGTCCTAGCATCAGGCAACACAAGGGAAAACCTGGAAGACCTCAAGAGTGACCGTGCGCGTGGTCACTCCGCCTCCCTTTTGTCGCCGCGTCCGACTCCGCGTGGAAGTGGGTCCGCGTTACTGAATTACTCCTGCCACGTGCAGTATACCCTATGTCGACCTCGGATCAGACGAGATAACCCCGGAATTTAAGCATATAAATAAGCGGAGGAAAAGAAACCAACAGGGATTCCCTTAGTAACGGCGAGTGAACGGGAGAAGCCCAGCGCCGAATCCCCCGCTCGCAAGGGCGTGGGGAAATGTGGCGTTAGGATGTGAGCGTGCCGGAGACGGACTCTGCAGCAAGTCCCCTTGACCGGGGCTGCTGCCCAAAGTGGGTGCGAGGCCCATAGCTGCTAGGTTCTATCCGGATGCGATCTCCTTGGAGTCGGGTTGCTTGGAAGTGCAACCTTAATCGGGTGGTAAACTCCACTAAGGCTAAATACTTCCGTGGAGACCGATAGCAAACAAGTACCGTGAGGGAAAGTTGAAGAGAGAGTTCAAGAGTACGTGAAACTGCTTAGAGGTAAACGGGTGGGCCCTCGAAATCCTGTGGTGGGATCATTCAGTCGGGGTGTCGCGTCGCAGGCTGGGCATGCATTATGGTACCCGTGAGGGGCCGGCTCGGCTAGCGTTGCGTGGCAAAACCGACGCATTTGTTTCCCATCCGAAGGACGCCGCAACCGGTTGGTGGACGGTCTAAGAGCGAGAAACGGCAGGTGGCCAGAGGCGTGCATTTGTGTGTCGCCGGTTGTTAGCCATCTTGCAGGACGGGCCCGTCCGCCGACCGTGGCAATAAAGAGGCCCGGCTGGGCTTCGTCGTCTCTCCTTGCGTAACGAGCTATACTAGCAGTCGCAGGAGTTCGTTGAGAGGTGCGTTCGCACGAAGCGAGTTCGTGGCAAGCATCGCTCCGTCTCCGTTGGTGATGCGAGGCTCGTGGGTGTGATTGACGGTTTGCGGCGAGTAGATCGGTCACCCACCTGACCGTCTTAAAACACGGACCAAGGAGTCTAACATGTGCGCAAGTCAATGGGTCTTGAATAAGCCCGGCGGCGAAATGAAAGTACAGGCCCGGGGGAGGTCGGCCGCATTCGGGATCCCGT
>JAFNEN010001799.1:0-35994 GCA_019343175.1 Oedothorax gibbosus
ATTATGTGCCCGATTATCTTAAACATTTGGCACTGAAAGTCATAAATAATATCTCCGCAAATAACATCAAGATTTTTACCGACGGCAGCAAAAAATAACAACCTCACAGGCAGCGGTATCTAAATCGAAACCCCGCAATACAAATGTTCGGAAAAGAAAGGTTGATTTAGAAAGTTATTAGGTTCGAAACTGCGTTGAATATTCCTTTGATAGAACTCCCTTTTTATTTGGACGAACACAAAACTACAATTACAAAACAGCTACTTTCGATTCATACAAAACAAGCGCGCCGCCATCAGCGACTAGACAAACATCCGGTTTCTCCGTTGCCAATTGGGAATACATAATATTGAGTTCATAACATTCTCCCACCTTGCAATTTTAAAAATACAGAAAACAAAAATTGCAACATTCTTTAAAAGTTCATATATAAGTTCTTTTACAAGTCCAAACGCACAGGAACTTTTACAGTTCTGCCGAGCCTGGTCACTCGTATGGCACTGGGTGTATCCTGGTCTGGTGCTGTTTTCTCCAGTGGTTGCTCAGCCGTCTCCAGTGGTTGCTCAGCCTTCTCCAGTGGTTGCTCAGCCATCTCCATCAGGTACAACCGCTGGAATGGTCTGATTCTTTCTCCCTTTGAAGTCTTCACCTTGGTGACTCGAGCATGGCCGTCTGCCCCAGGATATACTTCGACAACTAGACCGAGAGGCCAGTTGATACGTTTAGTGTCCGAACCCACCAGGACGACGTCTCCAACTCGTAGGGTCTCATCTCTACGCTTACCATGGTGAACCATTAGAGCCAAGTATTCACTTCGAAATCTTGAACGCAAGTCCAAACGTAGCTTTTGGACATATCGAGCCTTTTGTTACAACTTTCACTATCCATAACATCTAAGTCAGGAACATCAGTTTGTGGAATATTCTGCATGAAGCTTGCTGGTGTCAAGGGCCTTAAACTATCTGCTTCATCACTGATGTAGGTTAGTGGTCTCGAATTGATAGTTGCTTCGCAATCACATAAAATTGTTTCCAATTCTACGTAGTTTACTGTTGACTTTCCTAGGACTCTTCTCAACAGCTCTTTAACCATTCGCACTATCCTCTCCCACCATCCTCCCCACCATGGGGCAGCTGGCGGATTGAAATTCCACTTGATTTTCTGCACAGTCGAAAATGCCATAATTTCATTCCAGTTCAGTGCCTTTAAAGCATTACTAGCTCCTTCAAAGTTGGTTCCGTTGTCGGTATAAATGACACTGACTCTTCCCCTGCGAGCCACAAACCTTCGGAGAGCCATAATGAATGATTCTGTTGATAGAGAGTTCACCAGTTCAAAATGCACGGCCCGGTAAACGGCACAAGTGAAAACCACTATCCAACACTTTTCTTCTGTAAGTAAATATAGGGGACCCGCCAAATCAATACCAATTACTTCAAAAACTGCAGCATTTTTTATACGATCATTTGGGAAAGGAGAAAACGGTGGTTCCACTGGGTTCGATTTAAATCTTTTGCAGATGACGCAATGAGATATTACACTTTTTGCCACTCTTCTGAGTCCTATTATCCAGAATCGTTCCCTTAAATTGGATATTAAAATTCCTGAACCTGCATGTTGTAATAGACAGTGTTCATGATAGACCATACGGCGTACAATAGTATGCTTTCCTGGCAAAACAACGGGAAATTTGAATTCATTGGTCTCATCTCCGTGAAGCAGTTTTGTCCTTATTCTTATTGTTCCTTTATCATCTTTAAAGGTCTGCATTTTCTCTAACACCTTAGCTCCTTCATTTTGGAAACATTCCTTTTGGATGCACCGAAACAGTTTTCCTTCTGCCTCTTGAACTTCTTCTAATGTTAACTCTCCTCTCATCTTTTTGCTGCAGTGTAGACTGTTATAGACGAATCTCTGCATCCAACTAATCATTCTCACCATCTTCATGTACTGAGAAAAGTAGAGTAGCTTGGTGGTAAAATTTTCTTCTTCACAACTCAATTGTACAACTACAGTCTTCCTTTTTTCTTTGTACACATCCTCGTCTGGAACTAAAACCTTAGATTTTGGCCAGTCTTTCTCTTCCAGCTTTAGCCAAGATGGTCCTTTCCACCACTCTCCCTTAGCCAAAGCCTTTGGGTTGCATCCCCTGGAAGGCAGATCCGCTGGATTCAAAACCCCTGCTATATGATGCCAATCTTCAGGACTAGTGTATTTTCTTATTTCTCTACATCTATTTGATACAAAGGTGTTCCAATCATCGTCTCTTTGTATCCAGGTTAGTACCACTGCCGAATCACTCCAGAAGTAGATGTCATAGTTCTGAATCTCTAGTGCTTCTTTTACTGTTAGAAATAATCTAACTCCCATAGTTGCAGCTAGCAATTCCAGTCGAGGAATACTTATTTCTTTAATAGGTGCAATTCTCACTTTAGCCATAATGAGTTGAACTGATACTTCATTGTCGTCTGAGGCTCTCACAAATATACAAGAAGCGTATGCAGATGCACTAGCGTCACAGAAAATGTGTACTGAATAAGATTTAGGCTTTTCCAAAATCAGTATAAGCTTCCGGGGTATTCTACAACTTTTAAGCCAGAAAATTTGTTTTAGCCATTCTTCAAATTTGTCTGCAATACTTTTGGGTAACTCTTCATCCCATGTGTGTTTTTCTTTCCATGATTCTTGTATTAATAGCTTAGGCAAAACTGTGGCTGGGCACAAAATTCCTATGGGATCAAATACACTTTGCGCAACAGATAACAAGGTACGTCTTGTTGGGGGACAGTTCAAAATGGATCCTAAGTTGATATCACAGTAAATTTCATCCCTTGAAGTATCCCATAATATTCCTAAAATAGGAGTTGTGACTTCAGCAGTGTCTGCAATCTTTTCTGCACTTGAAACCCAACCTCTTAATTCAAATTTCCCTGCCAACATTATTTCTTGAGCTTCATGAATAAATTTCTGCAATTCTTCTGGATTCTTCACACTAGTAACGACATTATCCACATAGAAAGATTGTGCTAACTTTTCTGCTGTGTTTCTTAAAGAGTCAGGAACATTCTTTAGGTGATAATTTATCGTGGCTCCAAGCAAGAAAGGACTTGACGTAACTCCAAACACTACCCTACAGTGCCTCAAAGTTATTTGCTCACCATTCTTCCACCAAAGAAATTTTAAGTAGTCTCTATCTGTTTCAGCCAAACTGATCTGCAGAAATGCCTTTTTTATGTCAGCTGTCACTGCAATAGCATGTTCTCGAAATTGAATCAACTTCTCTGGTATCTTTTCGATTAAGTTAGGTCCCTTTTCTAAGCAATTGTTGAGAGAATTTCCCTTATCATCATTTGCAGATGCATCAAATACAGGCCTAATTTTTGTCGTCAAGCTCGATTCTTTGTAGACTGCCCTGTGAGGAAGATAATAGCCACTGCTGTCTTGATGATCTGGTACACTTTCTATGATGCCATCTGACAACCATTCTTCAAAAACTTGACAATAATCTTCATATTTTCCAGCCTTTTTCAGATTTCTGGTTGTATTGAGTAATCTTCTGGTTGCCATTTCTTTATTGTTTTGCAGTTCTGGGCAACCTGTTTTAAATGGTAATTTTACTTCATATCTTCCCTCATCATTCACACAGACTGTTTTCTCGAAAAAATCTACAACTTCTCTATCAGACACTTCTTTTGATTTCATTTCAGCAGGATCCTTTATTCCCATAGTTTCTAGACTCCAGAGGTCCGGAATAGTATTGCCACTCAAACAACAAAGAGTGCTTGACACATCATGTCCATTCCGTGACTTTGTTTTGCCCATTATTGTCCATCCCAATTTGGTTTCCATAGCAAATAGGTCTTCATCCAATTTCTTGATATTTCCCGTTAACAGTTTACCAAGAACATCAGCTCCTAGTAAAATTTTTACTTCTGGAATATCATATTCTGCATCAGAAAGTCTTATATTACCTAACTCAAGTGAAGATAAATGTTCTTTGGACAATTTTGGCACAAAATTGCAGATTCTATCTTGATCTAGCATAGTGACTTTTATTTCAAAACTGTTATCACAACTCAGAAGTGTTACATCATATACGCCATGTTTCTGCACTTTGGTTTTTGCACCACCAAACAGGCTTTGAGAAAGAGATTCTTGGCACGTTTTTTGTATACCTAATTTTGCCACACCATCTTTGGTTATATATGATCGCTGGGATCCTGTGTCCATAAGTAGTCTTGCTAACTTATAAGAGTTATTCTTAGCTTTAACCTTTACTATAAGTGTCTGTAAAAAAGTTCCACTCTTTTCCTGGGAAGTCAATATTTCAGTTTCTTCACTTACAACATTTGTAGCTGATTCATCTATTTTAGGAACCTTAACATCTTTATTTGCATCCTTTAACTTGGAACACATTACTACATGGTGTGAATAGTTGCATAATAAACATTTAATTTTTGATTTACAATAGGGTATTTGACTAAAAAAAATTTATTGGCTTAAAATATTCCTAGGCAAAAAATATTAGACCCGTATTTTTTCTTTTTTCCAAATACCGCCTAGAAACGGAGAAAAACGCAATTAAAATTTAACTATAAGCCACGCCCCCAAAACGATCCCCGGCAGAATTTGTAGGATGTGACGTCACCTGGCAGTAAACGGTTTCGACATGCGGGAGAATCCGTAGTGATCACTGTTGTTGTTGTATTTGATACTCCAATTTCCTTTGATTTATTATTGACAGAGTGAGCAGAGGTGATTAAATGGTTTTGTTTTTGTTTTTAACATTTAGTATTTTGTTACTAATGGTTGGTTCGCGGCTTTTTAATTTCATGATCCGCTACTTACCTGTCAATTCCCTTAAAGATTTAGGTTGACTTTTTAAGATAAAATGGCACCAGAGCGTTTTCTTGTAAACCAAAAATTAATGGCTTATAAAATAAGAAATATATATAAAAAAAACTCAATCTGAACTAACACACATCCTAAATAAACGTACATAAAAATATTAGAGGGCCGCAGTTAAATCGTTTTGTTTTTTTTTAATATAAAATTAGGTTACTTCATATGAAATTTCATGTGATATTAAGTTTTTTCATGTACATTTTTTTAAACAACCGCCTCATCTGCCAAAATGTCTAGCCTTAAAATTGAATAAAACAAATTTAGAAATGATTATTTTATACACGCATATGCAATTTTTGTTATAATTAATAATTTAAAATGTCAGGGATTTTCAATATAAGTCACTCATTTGCGGATTTGTTACTTTATAAGTGCTTATTTTTTGGTGAAATGGGTACGTAATTGTTACATTAAATTTGGGCTACACACCTTGATCAAGTACGGAGACGTAGAATATTTCGGCTTCTTCTAATGATTAACTATCGCTATACTGTGCCGTTCCGCAATGAAAACCAAAACATTTGGTGATTTCGTTTACTAAGGCCCTGTATTTGAGCTTAAAGTTTGAATTTACTGGACTAACGCTTGAAAACATCGAAAATAAGATCATTCACAAACAACTTAAGCTGTTTTAAATTTAATTAATAATTTTGTACAAGATAATTTATTCAAGTATTGAGTTTAATGAAAAGTTGTACTAGATATTTAAATGCAGGTATGAAAAAAATATACTTGAAGTCTAGTGAAACCAAAATTAGGGGAAAACTGATGTAGCTTTTAATAAATAGATTTTTTATAACGTTTTTTTCTTTTTACTAGAACGCATGGACAACTTTTTGTAAACAGAAGTGTTTAACTTATTTCTTATTTTCTAGATTAGTACAAGAAAAAAATAATTTCGGGGCGCCATCTATAGGCAAAGAAAAAGATATGAAACTAGTTAACATTACAACATTAAATATAACACTTTCGATTGTTAACTGGATTACTATTTACACTTTTAGGACGTTTTCATTAAAAATATTAATAGCTTCCTTATAATCATTTTAAAATTGGTTATTACTTCCGTTGAAGTTTTAATATTTCGGAACTCATCAGAACAGAAATCCGAAGATTAAAAAAAAACAAGGGTCTTACCATCATAGGCATCGATTCTTGGCAAATTTGAGCTGGCCGTTTTTGTGAATCCTTTCATTTTATTTTATTTAAATATTTATAAGCACTAAATTCACAAAGAAAAAAAGACTAATCTAAAAAAAACTATGCAGTTTGGACTTAAAGAGCGCTAAAAAGTTTAGGATGACTAAATTTGAATAGCGTGTGGGACGGTTTAATGCCAGGTGACGTCAGACCAATCAGAGTAGCGTTTGTAGTCACGTGACCAAGCTTTGAAATATCGCGATTTTAAAACTTGATTTAAATATTATCCGAGTAATTTTTTGAAGAAAAACCAATGAATATGCGTTTTCTAGTTCCTATACTATGTTTATATAACTTTTTGGGACAGTTTCCCGATTTAGTCAAATACCCTATTTTTCGAAGAATGTCCTCTTTTAAAGCATCGAAAACATGCTCCCTTACGTTTAAGAACATCTATCTTCTTTTCCCTATCAAAACCTTTAACCTGGTAACAATCTTGAGAACTATGATTTTTCTTATCACACCAGATGCAGCCCTGATTTACCTTGTTGTTTTCTTCTCCTGAGTACATGCAAGCTGCAGTGCTTAGTTTTCCTTTTTCTAAATTACTCAAAGTTTTACATACCACATATTACCACATATTACCACATATACCACATTTTACATCATTGCCAAAACTGGAACGTGCAATATTTAAACGCTCTTCACCCTCAACTTCTAATTTTAAAAAACTGAGAAGATGCGTTAAATTACTTGTTTCTGCTGAGGATTCTGTTTTTGTATGCCTAGCTCTCTCCCAAACTTGCATAATTTCATCAGGAAGTGCTGACTCAACCAAAGGGTACAGCATGGCAGCATACTTATCACTTGTAACTCCTAGTGTTTCAAGCGCACGTAGATGAGTTTCAATTTTATCATACAATGCTCTCAAAGAAATATTATAATTATCAGATCTAGAGAATACCAAATTCAAAAGCTCTCTTACATAAATTTCAATTAATAATTCATCTCTTGCAAAACGAGCTTTAAGTTGTTCTATAGCTTTGGCATGATTCTCACCACATGGAGGAAAACTTTCTATTAGTTCTCTGGCAGAAGATCCAGGAACAGTAGATTGATATAAGTACTGAAACTTATCATCATCATCTATATTATTATCGTCATCTATTTTTCTATACTGACCCCAAAAAGATAGCCAATTTCTTATATTACCATCGAATTGCTTAAGTTCTATTTTCGGTAATCTAAAATGACGTTTCATAGAAATTGAACTATTGGAAACACTCACTTGATCAACATCATTTGGCAATGACGGTAATCTATTTAATATATCCTCACAGTTATTTTTAATGGATATCCAATTATTTCTATATGTTTCCGCAGAATCAAATTCCCTTTCAAAAGCGTTTTCGTCAAACGGATCTTCACTTAAATAAATTTCTTTTATTTCTTCATCCATTTTGAACATGCGATTAGCTTTATCTTCAAGAATGTCTAATATTTTACGTACTTCACTGTTCTGCTTGTTTTCTTTTTCTATCAAACATTTTGCTTCGTTTGCCGCCTTGGTAAAAGCTCGCCTCATTTGAGTTCTATCCCTGTTTAACTTTTCCATTTTCAACACAAGTTAAATATTTCCCACGGACGCCATAAATGTTCGGAAAAGAAAGGTTGATTTAGAAAGTTATTAGGTTCGAAACTGCGTTGAATATTCCTTTGATAGAACTCCCTTTTTATTTGGACGAACACAAAACTACAATTACAAAACAGCTACTTTCGATTCATACAAAACAAGCGCGCCGCCATCAGCGACTAGACAAACATCCGGTTTCTCCGTTGCCAATTGGGAATGCATAATATTGAGTTCATAACAACAAACTTAAACAACTCAGTCTCCGTAACCCAGACCATTGTTCTGTTTTTAGAAGTGAACTTATAGCAATCGAGATGCAGGGACGCTATCCTGAGCTATAATAACTTCGACGACCTATGGATCTTTACTGACAGTCGCAGCTCAATGCAACATCTCTACAACTGGACCCTTATTGGAGATAAAACAAGTTTTTCTATCTTACACAAACTGCAGCTCATTTCTCTTCATCATGAAATTCATTTCCAATGGATACCATCCCATGTGGACATTTTCGGAAATGAAATGGCTGATAGTCTTGCAAAGGAGGGCTGCAGTCACTCAGATCCCTCTTCCTCCGAACTCACTTATCTTGAAATATACTCAAAGAAAAAATCTCAAATCTTAAATGATTGGCTTGTCCCTCCCTCCCATCACTGGTACAAGGGTGACAAGCCGGGACTATCTCTTAACCTTCCATGTGACAGAAAGTCAAGTACTATAGCCTTACTCGCCTTGCCAGTGGTCACCTTAAATGCCTGGAATTTATCAACGGTTGTAAGACTTATCCCGTTTGTCCGAAATGCCACCAGTACCAGGCCTCTCCCGTTCATATCCTGGACTGTTTGGGTCTTCTTTGGGAGGATATTTACTCCTCTCCTCTTCTTGTCTCCGACTTTCTTCATGTCAACGGATTCTCTGATCTAGTCTGACTTCGTCAGACTGGTGGAGGATTAGTAACAACCACAACTCATTCGCGTATCGACCAGCCCAGCCCGACGCCCAGCCCGAACTACTGGACGTACAGCTACCACATTTTAGGAAAATATTCTTTTTATATTGTAGCAGTCTTTTATGAAGCGATTTTTCGAAATTCGAACCCGAACGGGTGTAGGAAGGCAAAACGTGAGCCGTTATGTCCTTAGGAATAGCATTGTTATGAACTTTTAATTTATAAATTTCGTTTTCTAATTTGAAAAAAAATTCAGCTCGTTCAGCGTGAGCGAAAATTAAGTATAACACGTCAGAGCACGTGAGTTTATTTTGTAGGATTGTTATTTGAATATCATAATTTTATTTTATTTATAGAATTTAAATCTTTTGGGGTTTTTTTTGTTACCGAATTTAATTTAATTGATGTTTACAAATGGTAAGAAATGAAGATATTGATACAATGTTTGATGACAGTAAAGGCGATAACTATTCTAGATATAATGAATACTTCGAAGAAATGTCGATTCTCTCTACGTATAGCGTATGTATTTTATGTTTATGAAACTAGAAATTTGGTACAGGTGATATAGTGGCCGATTGAATTTTGGCATTGGCGGCTTTTGGCGAAGTTGAAAATTGAACGTAAGGTAGCTATTTACATCCAGTTGTATGGGTTAGGGTTAGTTTAAATTATCGTCTCACTAGAGCTATACACGAGGGCTATTGGCCACGGACTTCTTAATTTAGAACCACGGTCAGGTGACGAGCCGACACCTGAGTAGGCACTCAATGCAACTTTTAAGGACGACATCGTACGTAGCGTTGGGACTTTGAAAAATATTTAACGTGCACTCCCACCACACGGGGTATTATACGGGACACAGGACATTTTGGCTGCATGGGCCGTTTATAGGTCGGCAGTAATTTTGACGATGCCCGGGCAAGAATCTGGGACCTATCGCATGCAAGGCGAACGCCTTTACCGACTGGGCTCCCCAGCCCTGTCGAGTGATCAGTTTAATGGTCATCACATTTTGGGCATTTTCGGGTGTATGGGGGCAAACATAGAAACTGGCCATTATATCACAGCTATTCTAGCAATTTAAACAGGGCCTATGGGAAAGTTCTCTAACTTCTAGAAGGGTCTACAATAGGATTTCTTTCGATCGACATCGTACGCTAACGCCGCACCTTCGGGCTCCACACATTTATTGAGTATGTCTATCCCAGTATACTCAGTATTTCAGTTGGATTATACCAACTGGGCTACCAAACCCCATTTACTTAAAATAATAACATTGAGGAAAAAATTAATTATTGATAAATATAATGCAATTAGTTTTTTAAAAGTGAGTCACTATAATTGTTTTATTTCTAGTAATTTTTAGTTTAAAAAAATGCCCTGGACATGTGAATAAATATTTTGTATGTGTTAAATAAAATAGCAGCGAGAGCACGTCGGTTGCCTAAGAAAGACTTTATTAGAAGAGCAAAAGAAACATAACTTATATCTATTTATAAACTTGGTTACGAGATTCAACTAAACAACCAATAAGATTAAACATGGAATCGCTTATGCAGTACGGGGTGCGATTACACTACAGTCAAACCTCGTTAACGCGAAAAATGACGCCTTCAGTACAAAAGGAATAAACTCCTAAAATTTGAAATCATTATTTCTAATAGTTTTAGCTGGGCGTTGATATGTGACTCGGTCAGTCAGGACTTCTTTCTTTATACATATAGATAATCACCAAAAGAATCTGATTTAAACTTTAAATTTCATTTAACATTTCTATAATGACTACTTATATTTTCGGGATTACAAGGGTAATTAAGGAAATCCAAAATTCAAAGTTGTACAAATATTTTTTATTCAGAAGAATTACATTTTAATTCTATATATTAAACAACCAATAATACATTTTAGGCGATGCAATCAAAAAAATTTTAATTTGTTTAACAATACTTCAGTTAGTTATCACTCGGAAAAATCATGCTTTGCACAAAAGTAAATATTTAACATTAAGATACCCAAAGGCATTTCTTCATTATACTCATATTAAGTTAACTTTAAAATAATTTTATTTTAAAAACAAAAATCAACTTGGCAAATGGCCAATCAGCTATCACAAACCTCACTCGGAGCATTTTATGTTATAACTAATATTTTGAAGAGTAACAAATTAAAATCAACAGAATATTTGGTAGGCTATGAAGATGATTATTGTCCAAAATATATATTCATGTGATTTTTAAAGAAATAGTACAGATTGTATGTAAAAAAAACACAATATCTGTCATGTTTTATGCAAGAAATAAAGATAAATATTCCACTTTTGAGACAAATGTATTAGGATGGGCTGAAAAAACTTTTTATTTTTACTTCAGATCGCTATCATGCGCAAAATTTGTCATTAGTAAAGACATGAAAAATGCCCTAATTATTATTTTATTATTAATTTATCTTCCGGTCGCGAAATGCCATCAAAGTTAGCAAAAAACTGTCAAAAATCTTTTTTTTAGCAAGCTAAAGAGTTTTAATTTCATGCCTATACTATGGATTAAATACTCGAAGTACGTAAAATCAATATATATGCACATATTATACATTTGTTTCATATCATCCATATCATATTTGTTTCATTTCATATCAACGTATTACAATATAAGTAAATTAATATTTTTTTGTAAAATTTAAAAGTTTAACTGTTTATTGCATTCTATACAACAATGAGATATGCTATACGTTAATTCCATGTAACTGTAGTGTAAGTCACGATTTAAGAGGAGATTAAAAGCTTTTTAAATTAAAAAAATAAACCAAATTAAATAAAATACATTACATTATTTAGTTATAATAAGTGTAGATCAACTATTCCATAATTTTTTTCTTTCATTTAATGCTAAAAGTTGTAGTGATAATCACTTTTTACAAACGTGACTTACACTACAGACAGGATAATTTTACATGGAATTACCCTATAGTTTTATTTTATTAAAAATATATATTAAAAATCTAATCATATAAGATTGACTTTGATAGTCAAGTAGAATTCAGTCGCGCAACTTCGTCTAAAACAGCAGAGCAGCCGGTAGAAACCATTATTGTTGTCTAACAATTTTGTTGTTTGACAATGTTTCCTTTCAGATAATTTAGAAAATTTCTAATAGTAAATATTTGGTAATTTTTTTGGTTCAATATTCAACTGTTGGTGCAGCTCTTCGCTTATTTTGTTTACCAGAACTCACCATTATCCAATATAGGGTGCGTCATTTACAATCTGTAGATATTTATTTCTTTCTTCTTCTTTATGTTCCTTTTCTTCTCTTTATCTATCTATAAACATCGATATTCGGATTTGTGTGAAAAGTTTGCCATTGTTGAGCGTGACAATAATGTAGTTTTAATATATCCATCTGGAACTGTATCCGCACACTTTACTTGCAGCTTTGGTAACTAACTTGTGTTTTATATCTTCATTAGTCATGTATTGTTCTTAACAGTGGAAGAGGAGTGACGGGATGGGTGTTCCATTTGATACTTTCTGTATAATCTTTAGCTTGAAAGTTTAGGTTTGGGTTTGGTGGTTTAAAGATTATGATGGAGTCACTTTCAGGTATTCCTTGCCTTGCCTTCACGATACGCCTAAAGCACTGCTCTCGGATAATGTTTCTTTCTTTCCCCAACAAACCTAAACTTTGAATCTAAAGACTATACCAAATTATCAAATGGAACACCACTACAATGACTCCTCCTTCACTTAAAAGAACAATGACTAATGAAAAGATAAAACAGTATTTGTAAGCAATGACTTCAAGTCAGTTGTGAGTATTGACGTTTTCCCATGTTACACAGAGGCTGTTGAAAGACGCGTTAAGTTACTAACAGAAGCTTCTAGTAAAGTGTGTGGACACAGTTCCTGAAATGGCTGTATTAGAAACATATTATTGCCTTGCTCAATGATCAACTATGCCAACATTGTCACACAAATCCGAATTTCGATGTTTATTGATAAAGACTAAAAAGCATAAAAGGAGGAAACGATATTTTTTAATTTCAATGCATACCAATAACAAATAAAATAACCTGTCATAACTGACAGGATATAATAAGTAATAGTCATAATAAAGCATAGAATTTTTTCAAAGTGAAACAATTAATACACTTCCTTAGTTTAAATGTTAAAGACCTCCAGGTACTTTAAACCACTACTTATAACTGAACAATATTTTGAACTACAAGTTCACAATAATAGTTAAAGAGTACAGGTGAAAAACAACTTCATTGCATAGGAATCAGTCTGCATCAGGAATCTTTGACAACAATAGCGAGCTATCGCCTAAACTGGTGAAAGGAAACCGTTTACTCACTTTGTTTTTTCTCTCGCGGCAACTCTGATTCGCGCCAGAGAACAGTGGACACGAATCACACGTTTGTATTAGAAGAACTCAGAGAGAAACTGGTTTCCTGTCGCCAATATCCGCCAAGCACACCAGAATACGGGGAGATTCCTATGCAATGAAGTTGTTTTTTCCCCTGTACTATTCAGTTACTTATGCAACAAGTGTGAAAAGTAATACTTTTTAAAAAGAGTGAAATAATGACACGTGTTTTAAAAAGTTTACTTTTCATGCGCATTGTATACACTATTTTTTTATAATTACGTAAAAAAATCTAATCTCATTAGTTCAAAAATAATTTTTTTAAGTTATGCAGATATATTTTATACCAGAATTAGATTAATCAAAATAAATTAGCCATTTGAAAATAGTGTATGGATTTACGTTGTAGCCACCTAGGCAATTCATAGTCTACCAAAAGGATCCTTTAGGGAGATATGAGTTATTTTGGCTTTTTTATACTACTGTTTTCGTTGTTATCTAGATTACTGGTAGGAAAGCAGTGGTAAAACAGCGCCATCAAGCGTTTATGTTATTTTGAGTTTGTATGCAGGTGAACCGCCGCACCACTCCCTTCCTAGACAACGAGGTGTGAAACCCTGCGCAGGGTGCTTCGCTCTGCGTTGAATTGCGTGTAGCGTTGGGTGAATTACTAGCGAGTGGGGAACCGTGGTTGAGCGCATCGTAGCAGGAGCACCGCCGTTGGAGTGGGTGACGATCACGTCCGGGTCACCAAATGTAGCCACCTAGGCAACCCATAGTCTACCAAAAGGGTGGAGATAAGTTACTTCGGCTTTCATACTATTGTTTTCCTTGCTAACTATATTACTGGTAGAAATGCAGTGGAAAATCAGCGCCATCTAGCGTGGATGTTATTTTGAGATTGCGTGTGTGGTGAACCCCCACAATGTTGATAGTTCGTTAAATTTATCATAGTAGTACACGGAGGCTAGAAATAGATAGCGGGAAATGATGAAACCAAACCAATCCATCATAACATTGTAGCAGTAGTATTTGTAATGCCTCAAAACTGTTCATGTTGAGTGTGAAGAACAGATCTTTAAACTAACTGGAAAAGAAATAAATAGTTCCTAAAATAACACAAATTCTAAGGAATTGGTTGTTTGGTCACGTGAACTTTAAAGACACATCTAAATATTACAATTAATATTTGATACTATTTCCTGAAGTTCATTAAAAATTAATGCTTTAATAACAATTCAAATATTTGACGAAATTTAACGAAATATGTTGTTTTTGAAGAATGTTGACGATGCTTAGCCTTTTTATGTCACAACAAATTGGGTGTTGTTATTGGATTTTTAAAAGTGTTGCTCTTTTTTTGTATATAGACGACCCCTTATGCGAATTCTGATTTAAAATGAACATATCTCTTTAAATCTGCAATTCAATAGCAACCGAGAAACGAGTTGTGGAGCGGTTTTTTTACGCAACTGTACATATTTAAGAGGAGGCAGATAGATATATATATGATATTAACAAATAGAAATATATACTACTCTGCTATGTAGGCATTTAGAAAGAGGGAAATATTTAAAAGTAGATTAACATAGTCAACATTGAAGTGTAATGTAGACAGAAGTAACGATGTAGGTATAGACATTGTAATAATTTAAAATACACGGTAATCATTATGAGGAGTAGATAGTCAATGTAGACATAAGTTAGAGAACTAGGTAGACATGTAAGTCCTTACGGAATACGTCGACAGAAGTAGTTATCTACATTCAAAATATTTAAGAGACACTGTAGTCATTAAGAGTATAAGTATACAGGTTAGAATACGTATAGATAGAAGTAGCTATATACAATTAGTGAGACAATGTAGACATTTAGAGTATGTAGACATGGTAATCATTAAGGGAATACGTTCACAGAAGTAGGTATAGATAGTGTAATTATTTAGGATACTTGGCAGTCAATTTAAGAGTATGTACACAGTGTAGACATTTAGGATTAAGTTGACACAGGGCCGGATTTCTAAATATAAATAGTCTAAGTAGGCTGTAGCCTAAAACGGCGAATTTTTTGGGGCGGCAAATTTTACGACCAATTGCAGCGGTATTCGGCATAAAAAGTTATTATGAAGATACGAATATTTTTAAGAAAAAAAAATAATTTACATTAATGCACAAACTGTAAACGTATATATAGTACTTATATTTCGTAGCAAATATGGTCGCTGCGAGGGCAATTGCACCCCTCCTCCCGGACTTCGAAGTTGAAAGAAAAATAGTAGAACAGTTTTTTTTTTTTTTTTTTTAAAAAACGGCCTATTTCTCTTTCGATTTAGTGTGTAAAGGTACATAGATGATTCTAATATGTGTATCTAATTTAAACAGCACATACTACCCTATTTTGCAGCTTTTCCCAAGGGGGGAGAATATTGTGACAGGTGCGGCAAATCAATCGTAGCCTACAGGCGGCAAATCTTTAAATCCGGCCCTGAGTAGACATGCTATCTTTATTACGGAATATGTTGTCAGTAGTAGGTATAGACACTGGAATGAGTTTATAGGGACATAGTAGTCATTTAGGAGCAGGTAGACATGTTAGAATACGTTAGTAGAAGTAGGTATACACAATCAGTTAGACAATGTAGACATTTACGAGTAGATGGACATAAAACATGAATGAAACTTTGATAGAAGTAGATATAGTTATAGATATTGTAATTATTTTATAGAATTGGAAATCATTAAGGAGTATGTAGACATAAACATTTAGGAGTAGGTAAATAATGTTCTCTACCTCAGAATGGAGAAGGTAGACAATGCAGATATTTAGAAGTAGGTAGACAATAATGTTCTTGAACTCAGAAGGAGTAGGCAGACAATGTAGACATTTATGAGTGGGTTAACAATGTTCTTGAACTCAGAATGGAGTACAGGTAGACATGTAGGAATAGGTAGAATATGGCTTTGACCTCAGAAGCAGTAGGTAGACAATGTAGATATTTAGGAGTAAGTAGAATATGACCTTGATCTCAGAGGAGTAGGTAGACAATGTTGACATTTAGGAGTGTGTTAAGAATATATTCTTGAACACTGAATGGAGTACAGGTAGGCAATGTAGACATGTAGAAGTAGGTAGAATTTGTCCTTGACCTCAGAATCAGTAGGCAGACCACACAGACATTTTAGAGTAGGTAGTCATTGTAGACACACATTTAGGATTGGTAGACAATGTAGACATTTAAGAGTAAGTAGACAATGTAGACACATTTAGGAGTAGGTACACATGATAGTCATTCCGGAATATGCAGGCATGGTACCAAGCAGTCGCAGAGGACCGCCATCATCAGAGTGAATCGCTACGCGCCGGGCGTCGTTCACCCCCACCACGCAACGGTCCACCCCGACAACAAGCGGTCGGAAGTCAACGAAAGAATTGAGTATTATCCGGATTCATACCGAAAGAAAACAGACATCTCCTCACGGTGGCAGTTACTCACCAGCGGCTAGAGCTAGATCTGGCCACCGGCACAGTTGAAGAAATGCCATTCGCTGTCTCTGTGAAAAAAAAAAGGATTGCTTCAGTTAGCCCTTTGTGAACTGAATAAAGAATACATTTTAATTATATGCCGTTGTCTGTTTTAAAGCCATAATAGTTTGGAACATAAAATGCACTTAATGATGAATTTATATTCGGTTTTCCTCCTTTCTATTTATAATAACTATATGACACTGACCAACAACGAAATTTGTTGAATGAATATGATTTACCATTTTAGCCTTTAATGTTTTGAAACGGAGTATGAATAAATGGTCCACTACCATCTATTTTTCCTTAAATGAACAATGAAATGAAAAAAAGAAACTGTTTTTAAATGGGAGGTATAGGTACCGCCAGGACCTAACTAATTGGCGCAATTTTTATGAAGAATTTACTATACTTTGTATACTATAGTGTAGACTTTAATATGCTAAAACCGTACAATTCAGTCAAGAAAGTCCACCTTGTCAAAATTTTCTACAAATAAACAATGAAAAGTAAACAATGGCCTTATATAATATATAGGTGATATTTATATAAGTTGAGGAGAGGAGGGTATTATGGAATACCATTTATAATTTTAAGAATACCCCTTTTCGGTTTAATTAAAAATCTACACAATCATTTTAAGTACACACAATAACTAATGGTAGTGAAGTGCCAATGGTGAAACAAAACAGTATTTTTTTTTGTTATGAAGAAATGTACTTTAAATAAAGTTACAAGTGGGAGGGTAACATGGGATATTACAGGGAAATATGGAATAGTTGTTTACAACTATTGAAAGTTTAATTATACTTCAAGGAACATAGTTAATTTTAACTAAAAGACAATATTTGAAAATTTACGTTCAAATAGTTTTGTTTTTAAGTCTATTTTCAAAAATTGCAAACATAATCTTATTTCTCTGCTCCAGTACAGTCAAAATGAACCCATAAAGAACAGCTAATGCGTTAAATCCAAATTCCATTGATCTTCGCGGAAAATTTTAAATTACAAAAGATACATTCAGCAATTTTGTTTACCGGTTTTTTAATTGATGGCATGAAGGCAACTTCAGATGCTATGTATTCCATATTACCCGGCATACCATTTTTGATTCTGGGCCATTTTACAGACGGATAAAACATTGATGGCTAAAAAGCGACTACAGTACAGCATAACAAACTACTATTCGTTTAGTATACATGATTCTTAACAACAAAATTAAAGTCTCATGATTTCTGGTAGATTAAAATATTTGAACACTTTCCGTCAAATACTTTCAGAAATCCGGAAACACACTTTGTTTTGCGGCGACTGTAACGACAGTTACAAAAAGTTAACTCTTTGTTCACTGTATCATGGGGGATTTCTTAGGTCTTTCATGGCATTTCCACGTAATGGCAGTACGCAAGGGGGTTGAAACTTCAGTATCCCATATTCCCCGACTATGCCCATAATATCCTCCTCTCCTCTACTATCAGTAGATAAAGGGACCATTAACCACCAAAACTCATATTATTTTTTAAATATTTTCCCCACCTTTAGTATTTGTTGTTCCAAGTTGAAACATCGTCTGCAGAAAACGGTGTTAAAAGTATCGATTCCCGTAAGCTTTTGTTCCCTTTATATGAATGATCTACGACTTTTGTTATATGGGTAACACATAAAAAAATTGATGATTTTCATTAGATGTATAAATATTTTCCTACGTTTGAAATATTTTGGAACATTTGAAAATACTTGGAACATTTGAAAATACTTGGAACATTTGAAAATACTTGGAACTTCAGAATTTATTTGATTTTATTTTTATTTTGTATGAAACCCTGACTGCAGTGATGGTGTAAAGCCACTGCACATCCATTGCAGAGATAGATTGTTTGGCTGTGGCAATGTTTGCAACGAAGCCTTTTATCGTCAGGAGATCGCACAAGAGAATGTCCTTTTTGTGTTTGTTCGGCCAATTGAAGTCCTAATTTACTTGGTCTTCCTGTAGATGTTTTGATAATCTCTCTTCCATCTAATGGAGTTTTCATAAGTGCCATAGTTATTTCTCTGCGAAAGGTCAAAAGATATTTTTTTCCCCTTCTGGATGAACCAATCTCCAAATCTTCCAAGCAATGACCAAACCGACATCAATATAATTTATAAAAGTCGGCCACCATCACTTACCGCGCTATTTTTATTCTATATGTTGAAACCTAATTATCACATAAATCTACTCCCCCCCCCCCCCCCCCTCCCCATTTTAGGGTTGTACAGCTGGGGCGAAAAAAAACGATCCACCCCTCGTTACTCGGCTACTATTGATCAGGGAATTTTGCGGAAGGTGTCAATTTTCAGGAAATAGCGTAGGGAATTGCGAACTGGCAACAAAAATTGTATAAGGGGTCGTCTACATATTAAAAAGAGTACCAACCTTGAAAATTCAAATGGCAAAACCCAATTTTTTTTTACACAAAAAAAGTTTAGCCCTTTAAAATATCCCATTTAATTTTTCAAAATACCCCATACAATTTGTGTTGCCAGTTCTCAATTCCTTCCGCTATTTCCTGAAAATTGAGACCTTCCACAAAATTCCCTGATCAAATGCAGCCGAGTAACGAGGGGTGGATCGTTTTTCCCCCCAGCTGTACTGCTGTATCAAACTTCGCTATCGGAAACATCTGAATCAATGGCATAAAAATGATCAAAAGCTTCATAGTAGCGCTTAATGGGTTTTAAGCAAGGAGTGACTACAACAATGAACTAGACCAGTTTTGCCCTGAAAAAATCATCTGCAACTCAACTCTTTCAGCGTTTTATGTTACTGAGTGCTTGCAACATTGGTTCAAGTCAGAGATTGGAGTAATGCATTGCTTGTAACAGTTACTTTTTTTTAGGTAACGCCGAAAGATTAGTAAACTGTAACTTAGTTACTTTTAGAGGCTTTTCGTTACTCCCCACGCCGCTCTTCGCGGATAGTTTTGGCACACAGTTCGGCTTCAATTTAATTACTATTTAAATTTCAAAAAGGTTGAATTTTCTTTCTTAACTTCTTCCGATTGGCCTGATTTCTTTAGTAATGGTTCTCTTTGAAAAACGGTAAGATGGCGAAATTTCAATTTTTTTTATAACTTGAATTTCTAAAAGTATAACTGGTAATTAATTACTTTTCGTAATTAATCACTGTAATTAATTTCTTTTCGTATTTTTAATAACTGTAACAGAGTTACTTTTTTAAGGTTACTTTTCAATAACTGGTTCAAATCCTTAGTCTAGACACTGCAGTTTACCCAGGGGTGCCTACATCAAGGAAGGGGGGTGGGGGGGGGGGTCAACGACACAGAATGCGTCGTTGAAATTTTAGGGGGGAGGGGTAAATTTTTTATAAAAATTATTAATAAACTGTCTAACTGTCTTAACCACAAAAAAAACTAAAAGTTGAACACAGTAAAAAAACTCAACAAAACTCTTATTATTCCTAAGTATCTGTCCCCCTCCCCCGGTACGCAACAGTGGGGGGATAGTAGGGTTCATAGCCGCTGCCCCCCCCCCCCCCCCTCCCCTCCGTTCAGTTTAAAATAAAACACAAAAATTGGCAAGAAAATCAAAAGTGGCTCCAATCAAAGGTGGGGGGGGTAATAATTTTTTAGGGTATCAAGGGCTGACCTGGGGTGGGGGGGGGGTGCGTCGTTAGCTCTGAGAGGGGGGGGGAGGCACCTCTGCTTCATTACTTCATTCTTATTTTAAGTAGCTCAAGTATATGCAGACGTTTGAAAAATAGAAAGATAGAAAGTGGGTTGAAAAAAAGTTTAACTTTAGCCTTATGCGATACAATCCCAGATTAGTACAGAGATTGCTTGGTTTTTGAAATCAATTTTCTACCCAGGCCTTTTGTGGCTCCCCCACCCACTTACTGGCCCTGTTTCCTATTCATAGTTGAATGTTTTCTTCATCTACAATTTTATATTAACAATTTATCGATGGTTGATATATTTACTTGTGAACACAACAGATGAAAAGATTTTGCATTGAGAGTGGAACCGAAACAACCATTGAAATTGCGGAAGTTCAAGAATGAAAAAAAATCATATTAAATTTAAATAATTTGAAACAATAGAAAAAAAATCATTTAAATTTATTAGGAAATATGAAATGTTCTGGAATTCTTATAGAATTCAAATTCTCACAAAAAGAAACACAAACTTCAAAATTTTCCAAAACACATGAGATGCAGACAATTTTAATCAAATGCAAAAATTGTATGAAAAATTACATTGTCTTTTTTCTAAATAAAATATTTCTTATTTAAACACTGAAATAATAAAAGTCCAAAAAGACAATTTTAGTTTCCTGAAAATAGTTTTTTTTTAGTCTCTTGGTATAAAGTTCAGTTCCGGTCAACACGTGCTTTCGATTTAAGAGGTACACTTTTTACAATGCTTTTAACAATAGTTGACAAATATAGCTAGTATTCTGTGCTTGGACTTACTTCATGGTCTTGCAGCTTTTGCCAGGGCTGCCTCCAAACGTAAAGATTTCCCACAGCACAACGCCGAAGCTCCATATGTCTGACTGGAGGGTGTATTCCAAGGCACGGATGCTGGCATCCAGCGAACAGGAATCGAGGTGTCCCTGGAAACCTGAAATAAAGAGGACATTCGATCGAGTCGAAAAGACATTTTTTAGCGGTTTGGTATATTGTTTGTATTTTGTTAGTATATTTTTGTATTTTTTCTAGTAATGGTTACATATATATAAAAGAAGATATCCTGACTGACTGTTTCATTCATCCATAACTCACTCATGTATCAACACTCAGCCAAACCTACAGGTGTTACGGATTCCAACTCATTTTAGGAGCTTATTCTTTTTTTATATTGAAGGCGTCATTTAAGAAGCGATTTTTCAAAATTTGAATCCAAACGGGTGTAAGAGAAAGAGGGCAAAACGTGAGCCGATATCTCCATAGGAATAGCATTGAGCATTATTATAAGATTAGAGTTTATATTTTTCCTTTTCAATTTGAAAGAAATTTCAGCGGTTTAGCGCGATCCAAATTAAGTATAAACGGGTAAAAAGCAAGTCGGTTTAATTTGTAGAATTGTTATTTGAATGTCATTTATTTTATTTATTGATTTAAAATATTTATTTGTTTTTTTATGCTGGATCAGATTTTCTCAACTCGATTCTAATTATATTTGCCGAATTTAATTAAATTGATGTTTAAAAATGGTAAGGTAATTACTCGGATTTACCGAACGCGCGGCTTCATTTCCTCCACCGACAGCTATTTTATCCGGGTGGAAAATGTGCGAAGGTATGTGCCAACTTTTAACATTTTGTATGTGAAGTTTGCACTCGTGTCTCCGAATTCTGAAACACCTATGTGCTCGTCACTCTTAGAAGTAATTCCTCATGCGCTGATACAAACTCAAATTTTCAGTTACCACTCTATGAAAATAACGAATTCAGCGAGAAAATATGTTCGTCATCATAAAGGCCCTTACCATGCAGTAATCGGTTCTGTACACTTGTCGGCCAGTCCGTAGTCCCCAATCTTGACAATGAGTAGCTCTCCGACCATGCAGTTTCTGGTCGCCAGATCTTGTGGACAAAGCGCTGACTTGCTAGGTATGCCGCCCCTTCTGCTACTTGGCACGATATGCTGGTCAGGTGTTTAAGGGAGAGGTGCGGATAATTGTGCTGCGCGATAGCCGTTCCACTGGTCGGGCAGCGATCTCTGTTTTCAAGATTAAAAAGAAAATGAAATCTCAAGAAAAGGGAATTTCTTGCTTTAAATCAACTGCATGTATATTTCCAATGGTAAAAATAAACTTAATTTGACACTTTTGTAATATTTCTTTTGGTTGTGATTTAAACTTTGAAAGAGCTATTTTCGATATCGATCTGAAACAAGGTCACGTGATTTTCTCCGAGTGACCGCGATGGTGTCTAGATTCGTAAATGGGGCTGGGGAGCCCAGTCGGTTAGGCAATCGCCTAGCATGCGAAAGGTCCCAGGTTCGGTCCGGGCATCGCCGAAATAACTGCCGACCTATAAACGGCCCGTGCAGCCAAAAATGTCCGACGAATAATACCCCGTGTAAGGGAGTGCACGTTAAATATCCTTCAAAGTCCTAACGCTGCGTACGATGTCGCCCTTAACGGTTGCGTTGGGTGCCTATTCAGGTGTCGGCTCGTCACTTGACTATGGTTCTAAAATACGACGCCCGTCGCCAATAGCCCTCGTGTAGCTCTAGTGCGACGATATTCAAACCTAACCTAACCTAACTAGATTCGTAAATAAATCGGCAACCCTTTCTTTGCAAGTGTTGTTTCTTACTACGAAGATAGTGACTTTGTGCACTCTCTATTAACACAGCTTATTTTCAAGTAAATTTATCGTGTTTTTCATTTACATTTATCTTGTAGATGTGCATCACCATAGGCTTGGCCGTTCCAGTTGCCCAATCTTAAAAATTTCATACTTCCACAATGATAGTAAAAAAAAACCCTCAAAAATTACATAGGAAAATAAATAATTTCAAACATTCAAAGATAACATTGCCAAAAATGAATTTTTGATTAAATTTCCTGTTAGCTTTTACTTACTTTATCCACATTGAGGTAAAAAGATATAATAAAATTTTTAAACCTATGTTTTTGAAAATTCTTGAACAAAATTGAACACTCAGAAATGTTTATTAATACTTAGAGTTAAATAATTAAAATTACCATGTATAATAAGGCGGGCCGAAAAAACCCCACTTTTTTTGCAAATGTTAAGTGGCACAGAGATAAAAACAAAAGTGCCAAATGGTCTCAAACTGACGTATGTACAATTTTAGTGCATCCAGATAAGTCTTTTAGCATCTTAATTGGATTTGAAATTCTGAAAACTAGTCTAAATAAGCGAAATATTAATTTTTAAAAAAATGTCCTTAATTTAATTACAATGATACAAAATCGGTTTATCGTTATAAAAACAATGCCTCTGAAAAGTTTTAAAATTGTAAGTTTATATAAATTCTATTATCTTGAAGGGGTCGTAGTTTGTGATAATTGGGCTATAAATGCTGCGATTTTCACGTATAACCAAATGTTGCAATTTTCAACGAATACGTATAGAGGTATGATCACATTTTAATTGCTTTTCTATAGCAAAACCGGTAAAAAAAATTATGTATTGGTAGTTAATATTGTCACATATATTTTTCAAGTTATTACCTATAGTTTAGTGACCATGACCCCCCCCCCCCCCCCCCCACACACACACACACAACGGCCCTGTATTTATATTTTCAACGAATACGTACAGAGGTATGATCACATTTTAATTTTTTTCTATAGCAAAACCGGTAAAAAAATTATGTATTGGTAGTTAATATTGTCACATATATTTTTCAAGTTATTACCTATAGTTTTTAGTGACCATGACCGCCCCCCCCCCCCACACACACACAACGGCCCTGTATTTATATTATTTACCCAACTCTTTGTGAATAAGTACAAATAGAAATTTTTAAATTCTAAAACTTAGCATCACTATTAATTGTAATGGGAGAGAATATTCATCCAAATAACAAATCGGGGGGGCCTTTAAGTGTGCGGTGCTTCCAGGGAGCATTTCTTTTGCAATCAATACTTTTTTAAGTATGAATTTATGTTTAACACGCGAATATTTTGAAATTGGATCTACAATTCCAAAGAAGAAAGACTTTATTTAAAACATCTTGCATAAGCAACAGGGAAAGGAAAAACAAGTTTTAACTTTATTGGATTTGGGGGAATGAAAAGACTGTACTGTATTTTTTATTGATGGCAAACCTTTTAAGTAACCTTCACTGTGAATGATGTATACTTATAAGAACACCACTCAGAATGTCGCATCACTTTATCTGAACGTAGCTGATTTTATTTGGTGAATTTAAGACATGAATTCTTTGAGCCAGAATGCTTATAGTGTTCAACCATTTTTCTTTATTACTTCATTCTTATTTTAGGCAACTAAAGTATATGCAAACGTTTAAAAACAGAAATTGTGATAAAAAAAAGTTTAATTTTGGCCTTAAGTGATAAATCCCATATTAGTACAGATATTGCTTGGTTTTTTAAAATCAATTTTCTCCAGAGGCGTAGCTACCGCCGTATATGCCGTATCAATTATACGGGGCCCCCGGACCACGGGGGCCCCCAACGTGTGCACAGCAAAAATTAATAAAAACTTTACCATTTTTTTTTATTTCACAAATGACAAAAAGTAAAAAAAAAGCAATTTCTTTTTTTCCCGTTTTTTTAATCCAAATATTTGATCAACATTTTTTTAAAAATATTCTTGCGGAAAGAAAATTTAACCTGCCCATAACGACTAGTAACATTTGCTAAGTAGCCGCGTAAAAGCAGTAGGTTAGTGTTCTTCTTATCAGGCGCGCGCAGCCAGGATTTTTTGAAGGAGGGGGCTTAACTTCAGAAGGGCACTTTTACACAAATTCTTGAGGATCTGGATTACACCCAGGATCTGAGAAGGGTTCGGGAAATTTTGAAATGTTAAGTTTCCAAAATGCTAGTTTTGAAATACTGTAAATATACTAAATTTACAGTAATGTTTTACAAACTTAACTGCTGGAAAAACGCTTAAGAAAGTGAGTGGTTGATAAAAAAGAATTCTCAGAGGAAACTAAAAATTACTGAAATTCTGAAAATTGGCACGAAAATAGTTCTTTCATTGGAATTGGAACCCCCGGGAAAATATTCGAAACCAAAAAAAAAAAAAAATGTGGAAATGAGTGAAAAGGAGTAAAATGTTTTCAACAAATCTCTGATATCTATGTCGTTTTTGACATACGATTATGAAATTTTTAATGGCGATTTTTTAAAACTATGTCTATAAGTTATGTTAGCTAAAAATTCATTCATCTACCTAGAAATCGAATGAATTCCAAAAGCTATGGGATAGAGCAACATTTTAAAATATTTTTTAATTTTTCTTTTCAAAAGTTGCCAAACAAACCCTCGTCCAAAAGATACATTTAAATTCAAAAGCATGTTTCAAGTTTCAAATTAAATAATTTATAAAAGATATACAGTTCTTGTTCTTCTTTTCTTTTTATTATTATTTAACGATCACTGATGATTCAAAAGAAAATTTTTCCTGAAAGTGATTTATTTTGTGGGGTTCAAAATAGAAATGGATGTGATACAAGTAACATCTTTGCTGGTTTATCAAAATTCACAAATAATGATTGATATACCAATAAGTAGCACTACACAAACTCTTGTGATTAATTATCAAATTACAAAATTCAGTCCCCTTTATTTTATCTATTAGTTTATCTATTAGTATTTTTTTCCAATGTCAACCTTCCTTCCTCTGAATGGAGATTAATGCCGAATTTGTTTAGTTTAGTTTGAATTATCGTCTCACTAGAGCTACACGAGGGCTATAATGCCAGACTTCAGTTGTAGAAGCCTAGAAACAGGCAAAAGCAACTTTTAAAGCCGTCGTCCGTTTAGTCAGTCGTTAGCATAATAATCCGTATCAAATGATTAATTTTGGAAAGTGATTATAAGCAACGTTTATGGTTTCGTTTTGCAAGAAAATTGTGCAAATTAGCTTTTTTTGCATTAAAATACATTTTTTCGATTTCATTTATTTTAGAATTACACAAATTTGAGAAAATTAATTTGGATGGAAGGGCACTTTGTCGCAGTCAGGGGTGGGGCTCGAGCCCCTCCCCTGGCTGCGCGCCTGCTTCTTATAGTTCTAGTTATGATCAGATCAAATTTGTCAACCAGCATCAGCGCCTAAGTAATGTTTGTTATAGAGTCGGATTCGCAGTAAGTTGGTGTTCCTTTTATAGTTCTAGCTATGATCAGATTTGTCAACCATCAGCCTCAGCACCTAGTAATATTTGTTAGTTAGAGACGTAATCGTAGCAGATTTGTGTGTGTTTTTTTAAAGTTTTTTTCTGAAAAAATCGATCAACCAATCATAAATCCTCGTAATATCTACTAGTTGGCAGTGTAATCGGCATAGGATCAGGATTCAATTTCTTTCTTAGTTTTAGTTCAGGACAGATCAGTCAACCAAATTTCAGGTTCTTTGTTGTTTCCAAAATTACGATGGCCTGTGTCTTCATCACTACATAGGATTTTTTGTTGTTGCTGAGGGAATGTTATTGTGTTTTTAATTGAAAAACAAAGACAATTTATTTAACGTTTGCCATGCACAAAATATGGAGGTTGCTGTTTAACTTAAAATAGAACTGAAGTGCTCGTAAACCACGAATTAGCAAAACAATAATTTTTTAATGCAATATAAGTTTTAAAGGTTCGCAGTGAAATCATATTTTTTTACGTGTTTTCAAACAAATTTCCCACTAAATGACCAACATTGGCGCTTGATTTTTCTTCCATCGTGAATCGGCCGATTTAAAAGAAAAATAACCGGTAATCAATTATTTTTGAGTGATTAGTAAACAATCGCCTGCCCCCGCTGAAGGGACTACGGACAGAGCTTAGAGGAATGTTGGCAGGTATTATTAAGTAATCTTTTGAATAGACTGTGCCAATTATGGAATCAAAATTCATTCAATAGTTTGCTAAATGAGTCCAAAGATTTAGCAACAGAGTGGAGGGTAAAAACTGTTTTTAAGAACAAAAGGCAAAAGATAACGAAGCGTTATTTTTATGAGTTATCACAAGATAAGAGAATTTCAGACCCAGAATCCTATTTCAAAGAGTCAATGTATACTATTGCTGTTTAGATATATTAATTTCTCAAACTAAACAAAGATTTCAGAGCCGTTGCGACCTGAGTATGTTCGAAATATTTACAACCGGAAAAACTTCTGTCTTCTTCAAACGAAGAGATATTAAACGCTTCCGGAAAACTGTCGGCTAAATAATACAGTAAAGACATCTCAGTTAATCTTTATGACCAATTAAAGGCTCTAAAAACATGCCTAAATCTGAAATTCAAAAAATTCATTCCATTAAGGAACTGTTTTGAATTATTGCTGATAAAATTCAATAGTCTTGCATCCGGTTTTCCCGAGGTAATAACAGCATGCTTTTTATTCTTGAACCTTCCAGTTACACAACCACAACTGCTGAAAGAAGTTTTTCAAAATTAAAACTGATAAAAAAAATTACCTAAGAATTTCGATGGGACAGAAACGCCTATCAGACCTGTCACTATATTGTTCATAGAGGCAGAAACAGAAAAACTAAAGTCATCATCAGCTATAAATGAATTAGAAAATCAGTTTGCCGAAAAAAGGCAAGGAGGGTATATAGTTAATTTGAATTGTTTGTAAAAATTTTGGAAAAAGTGACAGTTAACTATGATGAATAAATATTTCTTTTAATTTTATGCATTTTTTTCTTGTGTGAGAAAACTTTACCCTTCCTAAGGGCCCCCAAAACAAATTTTTATACGGGGCCCCGCCAAGGCACGCTACGCCTCTGATTTTCTCCCTAGCCCTTATGTGGATCCCCTACCCACTTGACAGTTATATTAATAATTTATCGATGGTTAATTTAATATTGATGCAGTGAAATGTGTACTTCTCCACAAAGAGTTAGGAAACAATTTAAAAACAGGGCCGTTGTGTGGGCAGAATACGACTACCATCAAACAAGGAAAATAAAGAGAAAAAATCTGACGTTATTAAGTACCAATAAATGAAAAATTGAGCATAGGTGCTTCGAGAAAAGAACAATTTGAGTGGCCCTTTATCAAATACAAACGTTTTGTGTCGTTTGTGGTACTCTTTAAAAATTGCAACGTTTATATCAAATTTATCAAAAATTATGCACCGTCAAGATAATAGAAGCTAGGCATCAACATAAAATACTAAAATTTTGCAGAGGTATTGTTTTCATAAAGATATATCAATTTTGTATTATTGCAATTAAATAAACAATTTTTTTGTTTTCTGTAATTTTTTAATATGAGTATATTAATGAATTTTATAATTTAGGGGAACGGGAATTATGGAAGATCAGGCCCTGGCAGTAAATGAAAAACAGGACCATAGAAATCAAATTTCATGGAAAACTAGGCAGTCAGGAGTTGAGTAATCACAATTAATATAGATGGAACAACACGCGGTAAAAAAAAGGCTGAGACAAGTGTCCTGTCCATGCTCACTACACGCGGAAATGTTTTGCACAATGTTTTATTTATATATAATTTCAAAGTTTTCATTTGCAGTTATTAAGAATCTAAATATCAAACAATTAAAATTTCAATAAAAAAATTATCTAAATATAAAATAACGATTCTTAACTACGAAGTAATATAACAAAAATTTTTAATTGTTCGATATATGTATGTGCATGTGTGTGTTTGTTTGTATTTAATAAATTTACCTAAAAAACAATCCGCATTAAAAAGAATGCACCCGTGCGACGCCGAGTTTATAAATCTATTACCTATTAGTAAATAGCATGCAAATTAGTACAATGCAAATAAATTAATCATTATTATCAATAATTTGGCAGATGTTGTCATGCGCACCAATGTTATATTGCATGTTAGTACATCTACAACTCACCGGCGCGCAGCAATTCACCCCTGAAGACGAATCTTTGGGAGACATTCGGATGACGGACTGATCCGGGAAACGTGAGGAGACATCAACGGCCATGGCGCAAGTGATAAAAGACGAACGAAGATGCGCGAGTCCAAAACAAAACGCACAGGAAACCGGTTTTATTATTCGGTTAACCGGTTTTTTAAAGGGGCGGAGTTTTATTTTGTTATATTTCATTTTGGAGGTAGCGCTGCAGTCTTGGTGACATTATCGCTCTTTTTGGTGTATGAGAGCGTTTTCACCAAGTCCAAGAGAGACCCGATACCGCCCTTTTTTTAATTGCAGACTTTCTGATTTTTTATTTTTTGTTTATTGTCCACATTTTGTTATAAGGGTTAATATTAGGAAAATTGTCAATTTGCGTCCTGACCGATTTTTTAAATATTATTTTTTTAATCCATCTTTCAATTTTCTCTTATTACTTAGTAACTACTTTTTTTGCTTAAAAACATAATTAAATCATAACATTTTGTGCTTATTTTCTACAGGGAAAGGTTTTGAAAAATTCAAAAGACGGTAACGTGTCACAACTAAAGATGCTTGCTTTGAATAGATATCTTATTCGTTTTATATTGTCTTAACAGATATACTTTATAGTGTCAGTTATTTTATTTAATGTCTTTTATTAATATTATGTATATTTTTTCATAAAAATTTGCTCCCCACTCAAGGGATGAAAGGATGGGTCAACCACTCCCGATCCCCGGACCAGTGGCGTGGTAATGCGGAGCACTACCACTAGGCAACTGGGCCTCTGAGCTTTTAATAGAAGATAAGATTGATATTATAATTAAATTTCGTCGTCAAATCTGTAACGCCTCATCACATCTGAAAATTGGCACTTTTCAAAATATTGAACCATAAATAGCAACATATTTCAACAGCAAACACTCCAAATATTTTCAATATTTAATAGTTTTAAATTTCTTAAAAATTGAAAAAAAATTTAACACTAAAACTGCCTTAAATATTAATATTTTAACATCGTTTTTTTTTCTTAAGTATTTAAAACTTCCATAATATGCATATTAGTAATTGGACTAAAAATTTGATGCATCCATTGAGATTAATTTATCGAAGAAATATCTTTATAAAAACATATAAAATTGTTTAATAAAATGAGAAAAAGTTCCAATTTAAGTTCCAGTTGAGAGCTGAGATGCTTGGTTGGTTGTAGTCTAGTAACGCTACGAGGCTTTAAAAAAATTAAAACAGTTTATTTTTACGTCGGCTCAATGGCTGTGAGGCATTATGTGCATACCCATTTCATATGCATGAGATTGAGGTTTCAAGAAACGCAACCATTTGACCTAGGTTCTCCTGGCAAAATTCTCGGCATACTTTACCATAAAACGAGAGGTCAGATTCATGGCAATCCGAGCTTCAAAATCGATAGCGAGAGCCACCTAAAGGGTTCCATAAAAAAATGGCACACAGTTCTTGGGAATATGCCGAGTCTGCAAAAGGCTTTAAGACGCCAAAAAGCAGCCCCGTTGGGAAAAAAGTTATTTTTATAGAAAAAAAACGTTATAAGAAAATAACAGTATATTTCTGTAAATATATGTTTTTTTCTGTAAAATTGACAGGGTTTTTTTACAGTGCACGAATTCCTTACTTTACTCCTTTCTATTTTTCGCCAAATGCGCCACACGCGCAACAGGCGATGCGGAATCATATAGCAACCCTTTATCGATCGGTTAAACGCATTGATTTATTTCGGAAAAGCGAACTTCCCTTTACGAATTTTAATATACATGAAAAACATCGTGTTTGCCATTGTAATTTTGATTTCAATGATTTATTAAAAGATAAAATTGAAAAGATTAAAATCAAAAAAGCCCCACTAGGCATTTTTGGTTTGAATCCAGTTCATCGATCTTTATCAGAATCAGATTTGTTCGAAAAGCAATCCTCAAAACGTAAATGGGGTTGTTTCACGTAGTGGATGGATTCGAAAATGAGTTTTCTAAGAATATTTTACTTATTAAAATTTTTAAATGCCTTGCTGTGTTGTTGGTCGTTCAAAACATTTGTTAAAGAAAACTTGCATACAAAAAAAGTTTAAATGAAAAATGTGGATTTCCGCTGTTTGTCCGTACCCTTGTAACAACTTCCGTCTTCAGATTTTATTATTTCTTTATGTGAAAGGCATCAGAGACATGTCCTTAAAACTTTTGTTGAGTCTGTCAGTCCATAGAATAAGATTTTCCGTGATTATTAATAACAGGAAAATGTAGGCTACGGTATTTTTGTTATTGGAAAATTCTTAGAAGTATGAAAAATTCTTCAACAAAGAAAATTTTTAAAACAAAAGATCTCCCCGATCTTCACAACAGTTGGCATAAAATTTAAATGATTTATTTAAAGTAATTAGTTTAAAGTAATTACATAAAGTCGTAATTTATTATTATTATTATTATTATTATTAGCGGGGTGTAATGTAGTAGGCCTCCTCGTGGTGCACCCTGGGTAATGCAAAATCTACTACGGCTGCAGAGCGCAAAACTTCATGGAGAATTGTTTTTGTTTACGTGTGCTGCACTGGAATGCAGGTAGTCTTAGTCAGACTAAGAAAAGCGAGCTGGAAGCGAAAGTGAATCAGCTTGAGGTGGATGTCTTCGCTATAGTGGAGGCTGGAATTTATGATAAAGATATTGAGAGATTTAATTTTAAAAATTATACAATATTTAATCTGGAGAAAACTAGACAGACAGCCGGAGGTATCTTGGTTGGAATAAGAGATACACTTACCAGTAAATTTTCAATCGTTAAAAGGATGGAAGGAGGCGTGGATAAGTCTGAAATTGCAAAAATAGACGTTTGGAAGGAGGGAAAACATTTTCGGGTGTTCTCTATGTATAGCCCCCCAAGAAATAGACCTAATTTTGATTTAGTTGAAATGGGAAAAAAGACGATACTGATGGGTGATTTTAATGCCCACTCATTTGAATGGGGCTATGATAATTATAATGCTGCAGGAAGAGAGCTGGAAAATTTCATGAGCACTAATCAACTCCAGTTGATTTATGAGAGTTCAGATACTCCCTCGTATCTTCATTACAATGGTTCTCTTACAAACCCTGATCTAATTTTTGTTTCATCCGACCTTGAAGACATGGTTAGACAAGTGCTGGAAGATCCAGGGTTCGGACATAGAATGATTCTTTGTACTATTAGGTGCAGAAGGGGTAGGAATGCTTGTGGCTTTGAGAGAGCTAAGAAATCCTGGAATTTTAAAAAGGCAAACTGGGGAAAATTTTCCGAAATACTTGAAAACAAAGTTACTGATATTGATTTAGTAAATTCTTCTGCCGATGTTGCAAATAGGGTTTTTTGTAATATGGTTTTGGAGGCGGCCAAAGAGACAATCCCAAACTGTAAAGCTAAAAGGTTTAAACCTTTTTGGAGTGAGGAGCTGAAATTACTTAAAAAAAGACGAGATACAGCAAGAATTACAGCCGAAATGTCTGGTATCATTGAAGATGTATCAAACTGGAGAGTCTTAGCTAGAGATTTTAAATTGGAATTAAAGAAGTCTAAGCAACAGTCCTTTACTAATTTTGTTTACAAATTTAAACTTCAAAAAGGACAGTAAAAAGTTGTACGGATTTATGTCCGTCCTAAATAACAAATATAGCAAATCTCCAAAATAACCTATTATTCATAATAATAGACAATTTACGGAGGACAAGGATATTGCTGATACCTTTGTTAAGTGTTATGCTCATCAACAAGGTAAATCGAGTTCTATGCGAACTAAAGAAAGAGTTTTAAAAACTTACCTGAAGAGAAGTTCTAACGATCCACCAGAGCATATATTTCAAACAGACTTTACTCTACAAGAACTGACGAGTGCACTGTTAAGGCAAAAAAAAATACGAAGAGTCCGGGCCCAGATGGAATTCATTCGGAATTTTTGAAAAAGTTAGGACCAAACAGCCTTCATTTCCTTTTATCGTTGTATAATAAAATTTGGTCTACAGAGGTTCCAGCGGATTGGAAGAAAGCTTTCATTATGCCAATTGCCAAGAAAGACAAAATACTGTCCAAATTGACAAGTTATAGACCTATAGCACTAACCAGCATAATGTGTAAGGTTATGGAAAGAATGGTAAATGAAAGACTAGTATTTTTTTCTGGAGAATGTCGGCCTTCTTTCGCCCGCTCAGGCCGGGTTTAGAAAACTACAATCTACCAGTCAACAAGTAGTGCTTTTCTCACAAGCAGTAAAAGATTCCCTAGACAAAGGAGAGACACTTGTGGCGGTCTTCATTGACTTCAAATCAGCCTACGACAGAGTATGGAGAATGAAATTGTATGAAAAATTACAGCTCTTAGGCGTAAAAGGGAAAATATTTAGATGGCTAATAAATTTAACTCACCAACGCTACTTTGCCGTCAAATATGGAAACTCTGTTTCAAAATTTAGACAATCGCACATAGGATTACAACAAGGTGGAGTTATGAGCACGACTTTATTTAATACTTACATAAATGACCTACCTCAAATCTTTGAAAATACTGAGGATATAAGCTGTGCCTTATATGCAGATGACTTGATAATTTGGTCATCAGGTAAACATAAGAAAAGAGACCTTTTGGTAAAAAGTTTAAATGATGCCCTGAAGAATCTTTCTAAGTGGTGTGATGAAAACGAAATGGAAGTTAACATTGAAAAAACATGTTACCAAACGTTTACCCTAAATCGACAGGAAACAAATATGAATTTAGAATTTAGAGACCGCCTTCTATACGAGTCTCACAATACGAAATATCTAGGTGTTACTTTTGATAAAAAGTTAACTTGGCGAAAACACATAGAGGAAACCACAAGTAAAGTAAGGAAGAAATCGCTAGTATTGAAAAGACTAGCAGGAGTTCAGTGGGGTTGTGACAGAGACACACTAAACTTGACCTATAATATGTTTATAAAGCCTGTCTTGACTTACTGCTCTGAAGCACTTATAACATGTAGTAAAGATCTAATGTCCAAAATGGAGACTACCCAAAACCAAGCTTTAAGGTTAATCGTAGGAGCGGTTAAAACTTCTCCAGTAGACGCTATGCGATTACTTACCAATAATAAACCTATTGAAGAAAGTATTCAGCAGAAAGCTGTATGTCTGTACGAGAAGTTAATTAGATTACCAACAAACAGCTATTGGAGAGATTACAGTCCCAACCAAAACAGAAGGCTGAAAACTCAAGAGGGTTTTGTTCAGAGAGTTATGAAAATTAAAGATAAATTTGACTTGCCGGATTGCCCGGAAATTATGCCAACCCCTCTTGATCCTTTAGTCCTCCTTGCGAAGAAAAGAACTAACCTTACTCAAATGGTGCGGAAGCAAGAAGTTCCTGATGTAGTTTTAAAAGCTATCTCTCTGGAAACTTTAGAAGTGAGATATCCTCAGCCCGAATGGCTACGTGTCTATACTGACGGATCTCGGTTTGACCAGGAGAGAAACTCAGGAGCCGGGGTTTTCTCAGAGCTATTTGCATTTTATTCATCTTTAGGGCCAAACACCACGCCGTTTGACGGTGAAGTGGAAGCTATTAGGCTTGCTACTCAACAACTTTTGACAAGAGTGAAGGACTTTGAAAGTGCTGTTATTCTCTCTGACTCTATTTCGGCAATCCAGGCAGTTACTTCTTCGGATTATTCTGAATCTCAGAGACTTAAGAGTTGTAGGGAGAATCTTGGACATTTGCTGACCTTAAATAAAAATATTGTGTACTACAATAGATTCCTTCACATTGCGATATATACGGAAACGAGATAGCTGATCTCCTCGCTAAAAAAGGCACTGGTATTTTGCAGTGTTCGCAAAGAGCGATACCGTTCTCTACAATGAAAAGATTAACTAAAAACACTCTAAACGAGAGCTACCAGAATAAACTCACTGAACGAATCAGTGATAAATCATGGAGAGCGACTCTTGAAAAGATCCCCCAGTTTCCAAGACGACACGCTGTTACGGCTTTCAGGCTGGAAACTGGCCATGACTGTCTTGCCGGTTACTTGCACAGATTTGGAATTCTCTCTTCCCCAAACTGTGTCTTGTGCAAGAGTGACTGTGTGATGAATGCGGAGCATCTTGGGGTTTGCCCGGAGGTCTCTGGATGCATTTATGATAGATATTGGAAAGCTAGAGAACTGTTGCAGGCCATCCAGACTGTTTAACAATTGTTATTGTTCATGTTTATTGTTAATATCGTTCATGTTTATTGTTGTTATATTTCACTTTAATGTTTTACCGATTTTTGTATTTATTGTTCCTCTGTTAATGGTTTGTTTTGCTCCATGTTTTCTTGCGCTGAGTGTTTACACTCTGGCGAATGATGTATATATATATCAAGTGCTACTGCTAGAAATGAAAAAAAATTATTATTATTATTATTATTATTATTAGTAGTAGTAGTAGTAGTAGTAGTATGAATAATAATAAAATAATAAAAGCAATAATAAAACAACAATAATAATAAGTTTGGCTGTTGCGCCAAATACGCAACAGGCAATGCGGAATATACTATACTGTTGTTTTTATTTTCCCCCTTTATGGGAAAAAATTTTTTAAACTACGTGGTGTTTTCTTGCCTCGCTGCGGCGCTGGGCCCCTGGGTGTCATGGGCTGGATTTGATTGTGTGCCCGGGAAGCGCCGTGGGGGGCGTCACCCAGTCTTCTATATAACCCTCGGCTTTGGTTGATTTTTATTATTATATTATGAGGAAAATTATTGCTATTTGATCGTTTTTTATTTGGTGTAGTTTTCTTGTGACGTTATCATTTATGGACTTTGAAAACGAGTTTTTTTATTCAAATCAATAAATCTAATTGTTTTTAACTTTTTTGGGGTTATTTTTTCCCCTGCGCGAATTAACCGAATATATACAGTAACC
>JAFNEN010001801.1:0-21610 GCA_019343175.1 Oedothorax gibbosus
AAAATTCGAACACGTGAGAAATATCTCGTGTAGTAAACAACGTCACGTGACTCATCTTGACCAATGGTATGTCTTGTTACAAAATGTGAGGGAAACCTGGAGAAGAAACGAGAGAGATGAAACCCAGACATATCTCGCGGTTGTGAATACGAATTTGAAATAACCCTCAGGTTGTCCCTTCCTCGCAGGATTCATGTTCTGGGGATATCTCGCAACTTGACCCGAACTTGTGAATACGGCGGTAAGTGGGCGATAATGAGTTCCTCTGCCCTAATACATTTTTAACAAAAAAAATAAATAACAGTTAGAACGGAATTTGAAGGGAGGGTAAAGCAAAGTGCAAACTAAAAAATGATCCCCACTCCCAGTTTTATCCTTTTTAATACAATTTATAATACTAAAAATCGAACTATTGTGTGTATATAACATACACCGCGCGGCGCACGCACACACACACCTACGTCATATGGTACTGCTCAATTCATCAACCGCCGTATTCACAAGTTCGGGTCAAGTTGCGAGATATCCCCAGAACATGAATCCTGCGAGGAAGGGACAACCTGAGGGTTATTTCAAATTCGTATTCACAACCGCGAGATATGTCTGGGTTTCATCTCTCTCGTTTCTTCTCCAGGTTTCCCTCACATTTTGTAACAAGACATACCATTGGTCAAGATGAGTCACGTGACGTTGTTTACTACACGAGATATTTCTCACGTGTTCGAATTTTGCAGTGTGAGACCGAGACGCGATTTCCTATTTAAAAAAAAAATGGCTCATTCTACTAAAATTAACTTTACGCCGGATGATACAGAAGTATTAATCACGTTAGTACAAGAGTACAAAGAGATCTTGGAGAACAAAAAAACTAATGCAGTATTTAATGTCAGAAAACAAAAATACTGGGGTATAGTTGCCGACCGGTATAACAGACAAGTAGCTGTGAAAAGGACGAAAGACCAATTAATTAACAGATATAAAACTTTAAAAAAAAATGCCCAGAAAAATTCAGCCGCTGATAAAGTATTATCATACAAAGGAACGGGTGGCGGCGATGGAGAAATCGCTTCCACTGAGATCGATGTTCGCGTGCAGGCCATGGGGGTACTAACAACCCCCTTGGTCTGTGAATATGACAGCGATCATCGCTACATGTCAGGTGAGTTCTTATCCTCATTCTTTTATTTACGTTCAAAACTTTCTTTACAATTTATTAATGCCAGTCATAGGGTGATCAGACGTTCTGCATTTCGCAGTACGTTTGTAATTCAAGTAGCTAGGCAATAAAAATTGCTATAGATATCCATTTTATTTATTACCTATAATTTTTCCAAACGAAAGTACCTACTACTTAAAATATGATTAATAAAAATTTTATGATTGCATATGTCGAAAATTCAATCACTAACAAATCTGGGTAAATCCTAGTACTCTAGTTTAGCACCTAATACTCTAGTTTAGCACACTAATTGGCTTTAAATTGATTGATTTTATGCCACTTGTCCTAATTACACGTCATAAATAAATGCATTTTATATCACTATTGTGTACCCAAGGTATACTCTAAAGTAGGATTGTACCCAAACCTGGTCATACAAATATATGGTCGTACTCTTTTTCTTATTGTATGTGTGTAAAGTTTATACATGAAGTCAAGTAATGTAACTGTAACAAGTTTCGTAGAGGAATTCTGTCTTAAAGTGTATAACTTTTTTTTTTAAAGGAACCTCTGCAAATCCTGATTGCTCCATTCCACCTCTAAGCGAGAACAGAGATGGGACTGCTGTTATGGACGTAACCTGCTGTTATGTAATTATTTTTCTGCTTTTGATTCAAATGAAATGCTTGCAAAAAGATTTTAATTGCTGTTATTCCATTTTGATAAATATAGAAGGGTATAATTAATCAGGCAAAATTGAAATATATTCTAAGGGTAAACAAAGTTAATATTAGTAACTCAATCCTTTTTTATTTTTCCCACAACAGTTTATATATATTTAGAATTCCAGAACATTTAGAAGACTATTTAGACATACGACATGACTCGACTTCCATCAAGTAAACGCCGGCTAGTCTGTGGAACTGGCCTACTTGTAATTATTACCATACTAAAAACTTCACGATAGTTTTAATTTTTTAAAATTAATTTAAGCATCTTGCAACGATCTGTAGCCCATAAAGAATCGTTTCAGTTCATGTAACATAATTAGGGCAGCCATTCACCAGAGTAATTTCGAACAATGGTAAGCTAATTGAATTGAACATTCAATACATCTATATCAACTTATAAGTTTACCACAGAATGCTAGAAAGTATTTTTTTTTCTCAAAAAAATAGTGAATGAAGTGCATTTTCATGTCGTGAGGTTTCATAGATTTAATTTTAGAGGAGAGGAGGGTATTATGGAATACCATTTATATTTTTCAGAATAACTCTTTAGGTTTTAAATAAAAATCCATGTAATCTTTTTCAGTATATACTTTAACTAATGGTAATAAAGTGACAATGGCTAAACAAGTTTTTTGTTGTTTTTTTATGAAAAAAGTTACAAGTGAAGGGCAATATGAGATAGTCGGGTAATATGGAATAGCTGTTTACAATTATTCAAAATTTAATTATACTTCACAGAACATGGTTAATTTTAATTAAAAACAATATTTAAAAATTTACGATCAAATAGTTTTGTTTACATTCAGCAACTTTGTTTACCAGTTCTTTTGTTGATGGCATGAAGGCAATTTCAGATGATATGTATTCCGTATTACCTGACACAACATGAGACATTTTATTGACGGATAGAGCATTGATGGCAACTATGATTCGTTTAGTATAAATTATTCTTAACAACAAAATTGATGCCCTCTATATATATTTCATGGTCGCATATTAAAAGATTAAATTTTATAATTTAAATATGCATTGTGCCCTACTTTTAATTGAACTTTCAATATAGTGTAAGTTCTTCCTATAGACTCAATAATTTCACTAGAAGAAGTGGTTTTAGAAATGAATTAATTTAATAAATGTTTTTTTTTTAAAGGATGTCTCATTTCCTGCTTCCTCGGAGCAATCTGCAAATATGCCAGATGATGCGAATATGCCCGATGAATCTTTCCGGGACACCTCAACTCCTCTCCCTACTCCTACACCATCTTCTAGCTCAGCTTCACAGCCAAGGATTATTGCAGCCCGGCGCATCCTTAAGAAATGCAAGCGCAATGCTAATGCCTCGGTCAGGGCTGCAGATTCCATGGCTGCAGCTGCAAAAGCTCGGCAGGAGGCTTTTCAAAAAGAAACCAGCGGGCAGCTGAAGTTGCAACAGCTGCAGATGGAACACGCACAGCAGGAGCATGAGGCTCGAATGGCAGCAATTAATGCTGAAAGATTAAGCCACGAGGCCAAAAAAATGTACTATGAGGCCAAACTTGTAAAATTAAATATGTAAACAATTGTAGATGGGAAATAAAAAACTTGAATTAATAAGGCTTTTTTTATATAGTCATCTTACATGTGTATACATGATTTGTTAGAAATAATTAAATTTCATTTAAATCGTCAGGATGTCATAACTAAAATTATTTTGCAATACTTATTTGTAAAGTTTGAGTCGGGGACCAAGAATTAAAAATAATATATAAAGATAAATGGTTCACAATTTCATGTACAATCATAAATTTATATAAAAGAATATATATTGCGGAAAACTACAAAGCAACAAGTTAATATATGTACATGGAGCAGCTGATATGCAAGTTAGTTGATATTTACTTGTTAGAATACTATTAATTTTCTTGACCTGCGCTATAATTGCCTGTTAATTTCTCCTATTGTACGACTAGTTTTTTTTAATTAATTTACTTTTTCCTCAAATTATGTCACAGGAAAAAACTTGTAGGAAAACTTTGGTGTAAATGCACCTTTATGTTGCAAGTTCTACATTTGTGAATAATGAAAAAAATTCATTCCAAGTTTTTATGGTTTTATTCAAAAATTTTATTATATATCATTTTCTAATATTAAAAATTATTAATTCTTAAAAAGTGAAACGAGCAGCCACAATTGCATTTCTACGGGCAACTCCGCCATTTGTTTGATCGTAATTGATAGAATCAACATCGTCATCCTCATAATCATCAGCAGCAGCATAATTGTCGCCCTTTCCTATAGCAATATTGTGCAGCACTGCTGTAGCAATTATAATCTTTTGGGCGTTGTCCAATCTGCAGCGAAGTTTGCTGTCAATACAACGGAATCTTCTCTTCCAGACCCCATATTGTCTCTCCACAACATTTCTGCCCAAAATTTGAGCAGTGTTGAATCTACAACATAAAGGGACTATAAGGCTATGTCCTGACTACGCCACAAAGGCAACAAATGCCACAAAGGCAACAAAAATTGGCGACTTGGCAGAGTCAACCACCATGCTATTGCATTGCTTGGCGCGCTTGGCAGTCGCCAAATTTTGTTGCCTTTGTTGTCGTAGTGAGGACATAGCCTAAGATAGACATAATACAAGATAAGTAATATCACGATTACCAACCAATTTTATGAAACAAAAAATTGCTTGAGTTGGCTAGAATTTAATCGAAATAGTCTTCTGGAGTTATGAAAAAGTAGAAAAATAGCTGCCTCAAATTTAGCTGCTCTAAATCACAAATTATAGGATTACAAACATTTTTTATTTTTTCCATAAATAAATAGTTGTCAGCAGAATAATTATGTTTGCATTTATTATTTAACATGATTGCTTAACTTTTTATGCTTATATATAAGTTAACAAATATTTAAGCGAATAAATTCATATTTTATTTACAAATTTCTGTTTATGAAGGCTGATGATTAGGTTAATACAATATTTAAGACCTTCTATTAAGTAAATTACCTTAAGTAATGCTATTCTGTGTGCAACTAGTATTTGAATTAATAATTTATTACCTTCTTTGGTGAATATTTGCTGGGTTCAGAAAAGGCGTCATTAAATACGACCTCAGTGGATATCCACTGTCCCCTAAAACAACATACTTTTCTTGAAGATCTACCTCCAAATGGGCCCTCAGATAGGAATGGTCTAGAATCGTACTGTCATGGGTGCTCCCAGGCCACCGCACAACAAGATTTCGAATGGAGAGTTCCACGTCGCTGAGGGTTTGTACATTTAAAGCAAAGGTGCTTTTTCGACTTCGAAATCTTTCAGCAGTGTCCCCTCCAGGGCTTGCAATCTTTATGAGAGTGCAGTCAAGAGCACCCAAGACGTTCGGTATTCCACAACGATTTTCAAAGTCATCACAAACCTGAAATATATGTAAACAATTATGTAAAAAAAAAGTTTAGTTGAGTAGAATTATCGTCACACTAGAGCTACACAAGGGCTATTGGCAACAGGCGTCGTAATTTAGATCCACTGCCAAGTGACGAGCCGACACATGAGTAGGCACCCAACAGAAGGGCGACATTGTATACAGCGTCGGGACTTAGGAGCATATTTAACATGCTCTCCCTCACACAGGGTATTATTTGTCAGACTGTTTGATTGCACAGACCATTTATAGGTCGACAGATATTTTTGGCCTGAACTTGGGTCTTTTCGCATGCAAGGCAGGCACCTTACCGACTGGGCTCTCCAGCCCCATTGCGTAAAAAAGATAAAGACACATCAAAGTTTTTCACCAGCAAATTTAAAAGAGTTCTACACACTTGTGGATAACAATTAACCCTCCAAGCGCCCAACCCGAGTTTACTCGCGAATATTTTTGTGCGCCTGGCGCCAGACCCGAACTAACTCGCGAATATTTTTGTGCGCCTAGCGCCCAGCCCGAGTATACTCGGTTGACCAATAGTGCTTACCCCCACAGACCTCCGGTGGTGATAATTGGAGGGATGGGCTAGGTGTCAACCAGGATCTCTCAACCCAGTGGGGAGTAGGATATAACTTAATTTGCTCTGGTAGTAATTTATGGTTGCTGGAATTTTATTTTGTGCCAAGTATAGATTGGCGGCAAATAACCTTAAATTTTGGCAATTTATTTCATGGTTTTATTTACGATGACAACAAGGAAAATAGATGTTTGTCAGGCTTTAAACTGTATTTTTCTAATTAAATATAGAAGTCATCTTTGTTTATGTCTTTGGTTATAAATTAGTTAATTTAAATTTTGATTCTTTTTCGAAGTTGTGATTTTTCTTACGAAAACACAAGTATTCATTTTATAAATAATTTTAGATACTTTTTTTCTGTTTGTCTGGGTTTTTTTGCTAACTATTTATTGGCTAGCATTCAATTACCTTGATCATAACATAATGCATGTTAATGAGATTATGCGAAGTGTAAAAAGACTTATCATTTTCTTGTAACGCGTTAATTTTAACTTTTTTTTGGGCTATTATATATTTCCCTTGACGAATTAACTTTGGTGCAAAAAAAACCTTTTAAAAGAAATATTAACTGTTTTTAGTTTTACCAAATTTATATTAAAGTAAAATTGACGTGAAAGTTATGATGTAGCTTCTGTTGTACTAATCAATGGATAATTGTGATAAATTGACACATTTTAAATATATATCCATGGAGAGAATCTACAAAGTTTACTATAATGAATCGGAAAAAAGACAATAACGGTGTTCAGGATTGCAAATTTTTAGGTTATTTTAATTTTTATATAGATTATAAAGAACAATTCTTTTGTGTAATACTTGCTAATTTAAAAAGGTCGCTTATTTCTTATTCTGTCTGAAGTTATATCTCTGCATAGAAAGAACGCAATAAAAATTTAAAATATTTATCTATGATTCCTATTTTTAATTACTTTAATTTTAGCAATTTATTTATTTCTGTGAATTTTTTAAAAGTTTGTCTTGCCTTATAGATAAGGAATAAAATAGCCAACATATTATTCACTGATTACGCTGTAAGGAATTAAAATTACCAAGAAACTGTCCCTCTTCTCTATCAACGTACGTTTTCATAAACAAAACCATCTTCCCTGTAAAACGAGCGAGTCTTTCAGTGCTGACTCTACCTAACACAATACAGCACCTGGCCGCCGGCTACTTATATAATGACCCTGCCATAGTTGGGACTGCACATAAGTGAAGGAAAGAAGCTTCCTTTTGTGAACTCGGACAATCCGCCTCATATAATTCTTTTTAGAAAATGTTGAGGAACAACGTTTTTGGTTATGTTTTTCAGGAGTATTTTGTAAATTTCCTTTTATTTGCATTACAATACATTTTTCCGATTTTCAAAAAATTGTATAGTAAAATTATACAAATTCGGGAAAATTAACTTGGTTCTGAAAGAACGAAAAGACACTTTTCCACAGTCAGGGGGAGGGAGGGATGACGAGTCCCCTAAGTTACCCTCCCCCCTGACTGCTCGCCTGGTATATGCGGACATGTACACATGTGCATGTCCTTAGGCTGCGCTGATAAGGTTTGGGCTTAAGCGGAAAATAGAAACAGGCTTTTCAAATGGATAGTCAATACTGAGATAAAGTGTGTTAGAAATCCTGAAGTGAAATTCCCAAACCAAGAAGTGTTTTGTAATTGAAGAGCTTAGTGGAAGAACGTACTAAGTGACAAAAAAGTGGAAAAACGGAAAAATTCTTTTTCCCCTTTTCTTTAATTTTAAAAAAAAATGCCATGTGAATTCAATATCAAATAACATTAAAATTTTTTCTGACCCCCATAAATAATGGCCCCCGTAAAAAGTAAAAAAGGGGGAAAAATTTTTTTAGGGGGGTTTTTTTTAATTTTTTTGGGGTTTTTTAAAAATTTTCAATAACAAATTTGGGGAAAAATATTATAAAAAAACAAAAAAAAAATTTTTATTCATTTTACTTAGAAAAAATACATTTTTTAAAAACCTCTTTTTTTAAAAATCTTTTTTTTTTTAAAATTAAAAAATTTTTTTTTTTTAAAACACGCTTAAAAATTTTTTTTTTACAAAAAAATTTTTTCCCCCCATTTTTTTTTACCTTTTTTAAAAATTTTAAAATTTTAACTTTTTTTTTTTACGTTTTTTTTTTTTTTTAAAAAAAATTTTTTTTAAAAATTTTTCCCCCCCAAAAAAAAAATATAAAAAGGGTTTTTTATTCCTCATTTTTGGGGAAAAAAAAAAATTTTTTTTAATTTTTTTTTACAAAAAAAAAATTTTGGAAAAAAAATTTTTTTTCCTATTTTTTTAAAATTTTTTTTGGGTTTTTTAAAAAACAATGGTTTCGGGTTTTTTTGGGGAAAAAAAAATTTTTCTTTTTTTAAAAAAGTGCTAGTAAAAAAAAAAATCTTTTTTTTCCCAAATTTTAAATTTGGGTTTTTTTTTTGGGAAAAATTCCGGGGCCCCCCATTGAGTGAAAAAAAAATGCCCCCTTTTTTAAAAAAACCAAAATTGGGGAAAAAAAAAATAAAAAATTTTTAAAATTTTGGGGGGGGGGAACCCCCCCCTGACATAGGTCAAAGGGGTTTTTTAAAAGGGGGGCCCCTTAAAACAATAGCTTCAAGAATACGAAGTACGGGTTTTTTTCCCCGCACATAATGGGAAAGGTGAGGATAGGGCACTTGGGGGGGGAAATTTGTTTCATTTTAAAAAGGAATTTTCAGAGAATAGGGGGGGAAATTTTAAAAAAACCCCTCTGGGGAAAAAATCCCAGATACATATTTTTATGAAAACCTTTTTTTTAGCAATTTGGGGAATTTTTTTTCCCCAAAAAGAAAAAACCCCGGGGAAAATTGGGGTTTCCCCAAACCCCCCCTTTTAAAAGGGGGGGAAATGAATTTCAAAAAGGGGCCGAGCAAAAAAATTTAAAACTTTTTGGAAAATTTTTTGGGTTTTTAAAAAAAGGGGGGATACCCCCAATGTTTTTTTAAAATTTCCCTTTAGTAAAAAAACCTTTTGGGAAAAACCCGGGGAATATAACGAAAAAACCCAAATTAAAAATTCTTATTTAAAAGGGGGTTTTTTTTTGCCCAAACAGGAAATTTTTTTTTAAATTTTTTTAAATTGGGCCCCGTTTAAAAATTTTAAAAAATTTAAGAAATTTTTTTAAAAAGAGAACGGGTTTTTAAAAAAATTTTTTTTCCCGGTTTTTTTTTTTAAAACATTTAAAGGAGGGAAAAATTTTTTTAAGAAGTTTAAAAATTTTTCCCAAAAATTTTAAGGGGGTTTTTTTTCCCCTATTTTTTAAAAAAACATTTTTCATTTTTTCAAAGTTAGGAATCTTTTTAGGTTTTGGGGAAAAAATTTTTTTTTTTCTATTTTGGGGGTTTTGGGGAAATTTTTGTAAAGTTTTTTTTGGGGAAAAAATTTTTGGGGGGGAAAAAATTTTTTCAAAAATATAAAAAAAGAATTAAAGGGAATGTTTTTTTTGGGTTTTTTTTTTAAAATTTTTTTAAAAAATTCTTTCTTAACTGTTTGTTTTTTTTAAATCGTCAAATTCTTTTTTTGGGGAACATTTCGGATTTTTTAAACCCCTTCCCTTTTAAAACCAAGGGGGGAAAAATCTACACCCCCTCATAAAATTTCATTTTTTGGGGTTTTGTTTTTCATGCCATACAAAATCTTTCGGGGTTTTTTTTAAAAGGGGGCCCCCAAAAAAACAAAAACGCCCCTTTTTCCATAAAGGGGGGGGGGAAGTTTTTTACAGGGGGAAAAGCCAGCCCAAACCAAAAAAAAAAAAAATAAAATTTTTCGTTAAAAAATTTTTTAAAAATCCCCAAGGGGGGTTTACACAAAATTTATTATCTTTTTTTGAGTTTTCCCCCGCCCCCCCCATTTTTTTTAAAAAAAACCCAAAAAAAAACTAAATTTTCCCAATTTTTTTTTTTAATTTAATAATTTAACTATTTTTTTTTAAATTTTTTTTTTAAAGGCCCCACCTATTTCTATCTTTAAAAAAGGCCCCGTAAAAAAAATTAGCCCCTTTTTTTTAAAAACCCGCAAATTTTTCCCCTTGGGGTTTTTTTCTGTAAAAAAAAAGTTAAATTTTTTTTTCAAAAACCCCGAAAAAAAAAATTTTGCGGTTTTACAAATACTGAGGGGGAAAAACCCTTTTCTATTTTTTTTTGGGGGTACATCTAAAAAATTTTTTTTTTAAAATTTTGGGGTTTTTTAGGGGTTTTTTTTTTGCTCTAAAAAATACCCCCCTTTCAGTTTTTTAAATTTAAATAAAAAAAATTTTTGGGGGGGGGGGGGGGGGGGGTGGAAAAATTTTTTTAAAAAAAAAAAGAACTTAAAAAAAAAAAAAAAAACCCATAAAACTCTGGGGGGTCCCTTTTTTTTAAATTTAAATTAAAATTTTTTAAAAAAAGACAAATTTTTTTTACATTTTTTTAAAAAAAAATCAAAAAATTTTAAAAACATATCAGACCCCCCCCGGAAACGATGTTTTTTAAAAACCCCCCCTTTGGGTTTTTTTTTGGGGAAAAAAAATTCCAAAGCTGTCCCCAATCACCCTATTTTTTTCCCCTGTCTTCCCCCGGGGGGGTTGAAAAAAAACCGAAAAGGGGAAAGGGGGGGGGGGGGTTTTTTTCTTGGCACCCCCCTTTTGGGGGGTTTTTTAAAACCCTTTTTGGGGGAAAAAAACATGTTGACCCCCCAAGATAAAAATGCCCCTAAAAAAAATGGGGGGGTTTCCCCTTTTTGGGGGGCGAAAAAACGAAAAAAATTTCCCCCCTTTACGGAAAAAAGTTCCCTTTTTTAAAAAATGAATCTCTCAAAAAAAAACTAGTTTAGCTTTTAAAAAAGATGTCCCCCCCCGGAAAAAGCAAAAAAAAAAGGACAAAAAGTATGAAAATTTTTTTTCAGAGGTCATATTTTTCTGATTTTTAAAAAAAAATTTAAATCCGACGGATAGAGCGGGAAAAGTTGGGGGAAGGGCGTTTTTTTTTTTAATTTGGGAAAATCTTGTGTCAAAGGGGGTTCTAGGGACAGTTTTATTAAAACATTTTTGTTATTTTTAAAAAATTTTTTATCCTTTTGAGTGGCAAAAGTGTTTAAAAAAATTTTTTAATTACTTTAAATCTAAATTCAATGGGTAATTCGCCAACAGAGTGGGAAGATGTCCATCCGGAGTACGACAGACGGACAAAAATTATGAAAGATGGGTATCGGGGGGGAAAAAACCTTCCCCAAAAAAAAGTTTTTTTCGATACGCCCGGTAAAACCTTTTTGGGGAAAGGGGAAAAGGACGGGCAGACGGGCGGCTTTTGGGCCCCATGCAATACCTACTTTTTTTTATTTTTTTTAATTTTTCGAAAAAAGAAAGGTAAATAAAATTTGACCTATCTGACCATTAAATGGGGGGTAATCAGAGGAGGGTAGGCGCCTCCCCCTACCCTCCCCCCAGGGGTTGATTTGTTTTTTTGAATTTTTTCCAAGAATTTTTTGCTTTTGATACCAAGTTTTTCGAATAACCCCTAATCAAAAAGAAAAAATCTTTTTTTAAAAAGGGAAACCCCGCATTTTTACAAATTTAAAACTGTTTTGGGGAAAAAAAATTTTTTTTGACAAAAGAATTTATTTAAAAAAATTTTTTAATTTTTAAAAAAGGGAATCAGGGGGAAAGGGGAAAAAAAAAAAATTTTTTTTTTTAAAAAATTTTTTTTTTTAGATTAAAATAACAAAACCTAACCCTTTTTTTTTATTAATTTTTTCAGGGAAGAATCCTCTTAGAAAATAAAATTACATTTTGGACCATTGGGGAAATTAAAATTCTAATAAAGTTTAACTAAATATTTTTTGTTTTATCTGATAGGAGAATACATGATCTCTCTCGAGTTTTTAAAAAAAAATCCGCAAAGTAAGGGGAAAATTTAAAAATCCCAACTGATGCAATCCTATTTTAAAATTATTTCCTTCGAACTTTTTGTAAAAACTCTAGGGTTTTTTTTTTTTTTAAAAAATTTTTAAAAATTTAATTAAAACTTAAATTTAAACAAAGTAGTCCAATGAAAGGTTTATTTTGTTTTTAGGAAAAAAATCTTGTACCGAAGAAATTTCCCCCAATATCTTTTCCCAATTTAAAAGTCCTGTAAAAAAAAAAGGAACCCCAGGGAAAACCCCTGTCCTTGGAATTTTTTTTTTTTTAAACTTAAAAAACCTTCCCCTTTAAAAAATGGCCTTTCTTTCTAAAAACAGATTTAAAACAAAATATACCCTTTTTTTACTCCCCTTATATGTAAGGTTTTTTACAGCTTCATAAAAAAAAATTCAAAAATTATGAGATAAAACTTGTGGATCCTATGGCAATGGGGTCAATGACGTATAAAAACCCACTACTGAATAAAAAAAAAACAAACCAAATTTAAAAACAAAACCATATTTTTTAAAAAAATTTAAAAAAAAAGGATGAAAAATACTTGCTGCAAATTAATTCTTTATCCCCCACAAAAAATCTAAATACCTATACCTACACTTTAAAAAAAAATTTTCGAAAAGAAAATTTTCTGTTTTTTTTGGGAAGGGTTTTTTTTTTTACTGCTACAGACTGTTAAAACAGATTTGTCTTTTTTTCAGGAAAAAGTATCAAGGTATCAAATGGAAAAAATCCTTATAAAAATTTAAAAAAAATTTTAAAAAAACTGTGGGGCCGATCGCAGCCTACTTTCTGAAGGTCCGGATTCCCCTAGGGTTGTTTTTTATTTTTACGCGTTTTTCCCCAAGCTTGCCGGGTCTTAGGTCAGTCCCCGGCAATTTTTTAGTACCCTTCCCAGCAGTACCCCAAAATTCTGGTTTGCATGGATATTTTCGTTCGCTTTGTTTTGGGGAAAATTTGCAAACGTTTTTTTCCTCAATAATCTTTTTTGGCAAATTAAAATATCTAAATTTTTTTTTTTTTTTATCCGTGATATTAAAAAAAATTTTTTTTTTAAAAAAAATTTTTTTTTCCAAAAATCTTCGAACACCAAAACCCCAACAAAGTTAAAAAAATTAGAATTTTTTTTGCAGACGGAAAGGAGAAGAACGGGGCCAAATTGGCTTTAGAGCTTAAAAATTTTAAAAAAGCAACCCCCTTAAATCCCCCCCTTTTGAAAAACCAAATCTTTTGGGGAAAACAGTTAATTTTCAATTAAAAAATCCTTAAAAAAAAAATTAAAAAATTTTTTTTAAAAAAGTGAATTTTTTATGGTTTTTTTTACGGGCAAGTGTGAGGAAAAATATTATTTTTTTTCATTCAAAAATGAAAAAAATTTTTTTTTTAAATTAAAAAAAAACATGAAAAACCCCTTTTTTTCACTTTTTTAAAAGCGGAAAAAGTTTTTTAAAAAAAAAGAAAAACCCAATATAAAAAATTGTATTCCCCTTTTTAAATATTTATAAAAAAAACCCTTTTATAAATTATTTTAAATTGATGAAAAACAGAATTTTTTTTTTTCAAATAAAAGTTTTGGAAAAAAAAAAATACTGTGCTATTTTATAAAATTTTAAAAAATTTGTCTATTTTTAAAGCTCTCCCCACTTCAAGTATTTTGGGGTTGACAAAAAAATCAAATCTGTTAACACATATACGAAACATCCAAAATTGTCAATCAGAAACCAACCACCTGTTTAAAACCCATTTTGCAAATAAACCCCAAAAAACTATTTTTTGGGGTCAAAACAAAATTTTTTTAAGGAAACCCGGGCCCAAAATGACCACTAATTATTGCGATAAGGGGTTTCCCTTGGGGCCCTTCTTGGGGTAAAATTTGGGGAGACCCTGGCAAAGACCACCAAATTTAGCCATTCAACTGTCTACCCCCCACGGGGAAAGGGGGGGGTGGAAAAAACTTTATCGAGGGCGCTTTTGGGCTTAAAAATTTTGATGGACGCTGGAGAATTTTTCTAGTTTGGGGAAGGCCTCGCAGGGTTAATAGCTTTTGAATTTTGGTCAAACATTTTTTTTTACCAAAAAATCTATAAAGCCCAGAAATATTGGTAACCACTTAAAAAATTTTTACAAACAAAATATTTAATATGGAATTAAAAAAATTTAAAACAAACCCTTTTTTTTCCTTTTTTTGATCTGCGGGGGGAAATATAAATATTTTACGGCCAATTTGCTAGCAGGTTCCACCCCCTTTAAGCCTTCAACAAGCAGAGGAATTTTCAACCCAAGGCTGTTTTTGGAATCACCAAAAGAAAAAAAACAAAATGTAAAAAAAACCCTTTTTTTCGGCCAACAACTTTGTTTTTAGAATTTTTGAGAACCCAGTTTAGGCTTTTTCCCTAAATTTTTTAGAAATAGAAAAATGTTTAAAAAAAAAAATTTAATACTCGAAACATGGGGAAATGAAAAAACCCTCGGGGGGGAAAAAAAAAACTTCAAAAAATTAAAACCAAATATTTTATTGTTTTTTTTTAATTTTAAAACAACTTCTAAAAATTAATTTTTTTAAAAATAAAATAATTTAAGTTTAAATTTAAAATAAAATTTTTACAAGTTAAGGGTTTTTATAGGATGGTAAAATATTTTTTAGTTGCTTAAAGGAATTAAGCAAAATTTTTAACAAGGTTTTCACTGAAAAAAGTTTTTATAAAATTAAATTTATAAATAATTAAGTGCAAAAATTCTTATTTTTAACCCTTAAATTTTTTTTTTATCACAATTTCTAGAATTTTAAAATTTTTTTTGTCAAAAAGTTAACTAAAAAACCCTTAACAATTTCTTCAAAAAGTGTCTTTTTTAAATCTATATCTGGCTTTTAAAACTTATCATCTAGTTCATCCAGATCAAAATTTCGTTCTTCAGGAACATAACGTGATCTTCTTTCAACCGCTCCAAACAATCTAATCCTCAAGCTAAAAATTTCATCCTATCCATTGCTACAATATATAATAGAAAAAATTTAAACATAACCTTTTGTAAATTGCACAGTTGAGAATTCAGTTTAACAAGCAAAAAAATAAATAACCTGGCAAAGTTATAAAATGGAATTTAAAGGGTATTATCAATATGATGGTATAAATCTTAAAAAAAAAATATTTCCTGCTAATTTTATTTTAAAAGTGACAAAACTAGTATGGTTTAATGTACCCCTATTATTTATATTTTTATATTTAGTTTTTTTTTGTGCATAACTACCCCAGCACCAACTTTTAATCAATTTAAAAAATTACGTTTTTAAAAGGATTGTACAATAAAAAAATTTTCATCGCATATCTTATTAAAACGTTCTACGGACTACTCTAAATTTAGTATCAAAACAAATTAGTTGAAAAAGGGATTTAAAATTTCTAACATGCCCATGATTACATAATGGGGTGATTTATATAAAATTAATCGTTCGTATGCGAATAGGTGATAGCTTATTTTTGCAAACGAAATCTGTACTGAAAACACAAAAACAAAAGTAGTGTGTAAGCTATATCAATTTCCTTTAACTATACTTGACAAAACAAAATACGGTTTTTTTAAAAAAAAACCTTTACCTGTCGCAATGTCTTCTACAAAAAAAAAAACTTAAAAATAAATTTAAATGGGTTAAAAAAAATATTTAAAAACACTATTTAAAAATAAAACCGATTAGCTCGTTTTTTTTGATTTTGAAATTTCCAGAGAATTTCCCCCTGAAAACCCCCGAATTTGGGATAACCCCAGAGCAGTTGGGTCCTTTTTTTCCCCCTTTTTTAATCTCGCACTTGTAATAAAGGGAATTTTACGAAACCCCCCCATCCCCCCAACGGGGAAACCCCCGGGTGCTCGAACTTTGAAACGGGCCCTAATACCTCTTTAAAAATAAACATACCTTAAGGAAAATTCAAAATTTTAAAACCTTAAAATTCTATGGCACTAACTATTCTTCGGGGGAAGACTGCCAATTTTCCAAAATTTTTTAATGTTTTTACAGGGCCCATCCCCCCCCAAGAACGACGCCCCCCCCCCCCCACCAATACCCCAAATATTTTTTTTTTTGTTAAAAAATTCTTCCCCCCAATTTATATATCCAAAACCTTTATGTTTGGGGGAAATTTAACACTTATTTATCGTATGGGGGGGGGGGGACCAAAAAAATTTCGTGATGCTATTTTCCCCATTTTTATCCCCCCCCCCCCCCCCCCCCCCAATCTCACGTTACATTTGTCAAAAGTAGTAATTGAAGTATTCAAAATCGCAAGTGGAGTCTCCAAAGAAAAAGACACCAGGCCGCCTTTTTTTGCAACCTACACTTTTTAATTTGGAGGTTCGATACCCGGGAATCTTCAAAACACATAACAAATCGATGTCCAATGACAAACTTGGATAGTCAAAACACAAGCTGCATCGTGTGATGATGGTGAGAAAGCACTTCAAAATCGCAAACGATGCAGATTTTGTCTACTTTTTCTATGTGAAGTGTGAAAATAATTTGGACACGTGGCCTTTGGTCTGAATTGAAAATAATAAAGAGAACAGAAAGAAGCAAATGCCAATCGAATCTATATGAAAGAACGGATTGTTCTTTTCCCCTAAAATAAAACTTTTTAGTACAGTTCGGAGAGCCACGATAAATATTATCAAGTAATATTTTGACAATTTTAAGTCCAGATAAACAAATTACTGGAATTTTGCACCATTTTACGTTGAATTTTTACGGAGAAAAACTCCTCCCACGTGATATTGTCCCCTCTAAACAATTCACGTATTTATGGACGCTCCCTATGTACAAAAGATATTATAGCAAAATGATATTTTAAGTAATTAATGTAGTTTCTTTTGCACTTGTGAATGCACTACTTGAATGAATTAATGGATTTTATTACACTTATTAAGACGATTAATTCAAATAATTAGTGTGAGCATTTCGGTTTATTAATGTAGTTTGAGCATTAAGTACTTAATGTATCAAATTAAGGGTTTATTTATTACACAACTTATAATGTGAGTTTAATTAAAAAAAATTGCAATTCTGCAATTGTTATCATTTCAAAAATTAACTATTAAAATCAACAATTTATTTCACTAATCAGGAAAAGGCCCTATTCCTTGCGGTCTAAGTGGCCATGCTTAAACGTCAACATGTAATTTTATAGTATTGTCAAAATGTCTTTGTTTAAATCTTTAATATCTAGAAATAGATATTAATAATTTTTAGTATCTCAAATGTTTCATGAAGGGGAGGGAGGTGAACATTTTTTAAATCCAATTTCTTGAAAGCTGTTTTCTAATTCCTGAAAATGGAGAGGGAAAACTGCTTAAAAATCCCGCCACTGTACCTTATTCTAACTAAGATATGTAATTTTATGTCTTAAGTCATCATTATTCAAAACCCAGCTGTGCAATATATTTTTTTAAATCTAGGTGCACATTCAAAAATATACAACAATGTTTTTCATTATTAATATTGATTAATATTTTTGGTGTCCAAAAATGTTTTAAAGTGTAAACTTTGAAACTCAAATTATCAGTAATCAGTAATACCAAATATAATTAACTTCTCAGTATTAGAATCCTTTAAAATACTAAAGTATCCATTAGTATCATTTCTTTATTTGCCCAACCCTCTGAGGAATACAGACGTATGAACCCGTCACGCAACTGTCAGGTTTCCAACAACACATAATTATTATTATTATTTTTTTGAAATTTATATTTTTATTAAATTGCAAAATTTTGAAGTATGGAGGAGTCATTTGAATCAAAAAATTTAAGAAATTAAATGTTCAGTTACTTTTTTTATTTAAATCTCATTCAGTGAAAACAAGCTTGCACATCATCCAATTTACTTATCCCTCAATGGCTTAAATTATTCAAATTATATAATTATGAAAATCTTACCGGGATCACTGCCATAACACTTCAAAATAAGCTCTTAGAGTACTTCAAGTGCAGTGCATTATTAAACTTCCTTTATTTTAAAATAGACCAAATAGGCGCACTTAATAAAGGTGCATCTGTGATGCTTCTCTCCTTTTACGCGGGAAAATTGCCCGATTATCATTGGTCAAAAGAAATATGCGCGAGTCATCATTTCATTGAATTGTATGTTATACAAACTGCGTGAGATTTATGACATGAGAAGGCCAGATGCAAGTGTTTTATTTAAGCTTTAAATAAGTGATGGGTTGTTTATAGGAAATAAATGTCAGAAATATTAGTCTGGTAGACGCCATTGTCCATTATTTAGGTTCTTTTCTGTTCTTAAGGATTTTGATTGCCAATTTTTTTATTCTGGCAGGTTAGGAGTGGGGGGGGGGAGGGGTATGACCCTAGCCTCTGCAGGCTATTTGAGGGGGGGGGGCAGATGATTAGAAATAACAAGAATTTGTTCGATTTTTCACAAAATAAACCATTTACTATAGTACACTTTTCTATTTTTTTTTGACCCCCCCCCCCCCCTAAAATTTCAACGACGCAGTCTGCGTCGTTGAACCCCCCTTGTAGGCATCCCTGGTTTTTAAATGAACCATGTCTAGTCTTTATATTGAATCCTTATAATTTTTCAAAAAAATTAAATTAGAGATTTTGACTTTTTTATGTGTTTTGTGAAATAAATTACACAATGAAATTTATACATTTTTATTAGCTTTGTATGAGAACAATTTCAAATCTTTCAGATATAGCAAAGGATAATTTTTCCAAATGCAGGACCTATAAAGAACAAATTAAGTTCAATTTTAAATAACTAAAAATAATTATCATACTCTTATAAACCTATATTTTAATAACCATTTAATACTGCTTATTTAATTTTTAATATGCATACTTTCGTAGAGCCCAAGTATTTTATAATTGAAATTTTGAAACCTTTTCTACAGATAGTGTTTTATTTTCAAATCCTAAAAAGTAATAATTATTTTTATAAATAAGTTATGCATAAAAATAATTCTGCATTTTTAGCTTTGCATATTTTATGTGTTGCCATGGATAACAATAATGTAGCTTTGTAGCAGCATTTAACACAGTTTTTCAAACAAATTTAATTGGCTAGTTTAGTGCCACTGTGAAATTGCAAATAGTTACTCTCGATAAATTACAAGTACCCTACAAGAACTTGTAACTGTTATTCGGAAACATATTTAGAGCCTAAGTGATAATTGATATCCTGTTTCCTTATCACCAGGGATTGGAATAACGCGTTCTTTGAAACAGTTACATTTTTTAGGTAACGCCATAGATATCATAGTTAAAGTATTAGATTGGGAGATCACGTGACCTCCAATGCTAACGACAGGACGCACATTGTGGACCAGAATAAGAGGGCAATGGGGCCAGTGTTGCCACCACTTTAAGGAGAAAAATGCTACGACATCATCGGAAATTCCATTTAATTCTGAAATTACAAAAAAATATCGTAAAAATACTAGCTGCATTTTGGAATCTTTTAGTGACTTGAAATGCTTTTCTAGTATTTTTTTTGTAATTTTAGAATTAAATGGTATTTTTCCGATGATGCCGTAGCATTTTTCTCCTTAAAGTGGTGGCAACACTGGCCCCATTGCCCTCTTATTCTGGTCCTCCATGTGCGTACCGTCGTTTGCATTGGAGGTCACGTGATCTGCCAATCTAATACTTTTACTATGATATCTATAGGTAACACAGTTACATTTTTCAGAAAGTAACTGCAACTTAGTTACTTTTAGCGGTAACGAAAAATTTCATTACTTTTCCGTTACTTCTCCCACCACTCTTCATCTTATAGATATAGATAGTTTCAGCACAGTTCGGCGTTCAGCTTAACTTTAATCAATTAAAATTTAACTTTTTACAACGCTGAGTTTTTTAAAACTTTTTCCGATTAACCCTATTTTTTAGTCTTGATTCTGTAGGAGAAACGGTAAAATAGCTAAATTACATATTTTCTTATAACTTCAATTCAAAATTTTTAGAAGTAACTGTGATTCGTTACTTTTTGTACTAAGTAACTGTAACTAGTTACTTTTCACATTAAGTATCTGAAACTGAAACAGAGTTACTTTTTGAAAGTAATTTCCAATCCCTGCATATTACAATGCAAAAAAATTACCTTGGTTTGGGCATTATACTTTACTCTGTTCATATTCAAATTTTGACTATTGAAAAGTACTTTTGTTGTTAAAGGTTGGTTGCAGAAGGTGATGTAACCAAAGAGTACATTTGCTGCTTCAGGGAAATTGTTATTTGTAATATTTGAGTACAGCACTGATTTCCCTTTTGCCTACATAAAAAAAGAAATACATTAAATAAAATAATACAAGTCAGTAAAGCAGAAAAGAATGTGTGAAAAGAAGATTTTTTACCATCACATTGAGAGAAAAAGGGCTTTATCTTGTTTTTTGAATTAAGTTAAGTGACACCAACACAAAATGGCCAATGCAAACAACTTAACAAATATAGATATAAAATTCATTATAAAAAGTATGTACAAGATTATTTATAAAACTAAGTTAACTGATTTATATTTGAAAACACATTTATGTATGAAGTTTGTTCCGCAATAATATTAACAAAAAAAGTGGTTCAAATAGACTTAAAATGGCCTGCTGAGAAAGCCATCCAGAAATTCTTATCGCAAACAAGTCTACATAAGATTTTAAACCTTAGAATCACATGACACCTCCCTATATCATCAACACCTTTAACAGACCCAAAAGTAACAGACCCAAAATACACCTTAGAAAAAAAATAGCCAAACACAGCATTTATTTGCAACTTAAACTTTAAAAGCAAAAATTGGCTATTTTAAATAATTTTCTTTATGCAAATTAAAGTAATATTCTTTACAGTTTGCTAAATTTATTTGCAGTTCGATTATAATTATGTAAATTTGTTTGGTTCAACTCTTAGCTCAATACCTGCAGTTTTACATTAGCAGTAATAAACTCTGCTATAAATATAGAAAAATTATGTACTTTATTCCCTCATCAACCAGTACTCTATTATCAATATATTTTTATTCTTAACATATTTATATCAGTAAGCATTTAAAAAATTATTTCATTGTTATTTACTTTTTGATAAGTCAATTCCAGCTGAAAATATGTTGTGTGTTCTTGAGTTTCTAGAAAGAAACAAATAGCGTATCACATACAACTATTCATACATTTTAAAATTTAATTTTGTAAAGACAAAAAAAAATTATATTTACCATATGATGTTCCATCATCCCAAAAAAGTAAACCTTTAGCCGATCCTGATTCATCTGGGGCAACAAATAATCCCATTTTTTGTTTTCGACTGTAATACGGAAAAAACAGAATTGATAAGGCTAGATACAATATTTTTAGTCCTTTACGTATCACAGGTCATTTTAATTCATGTTGGTTTTCATATTCTTAAAATTTTTTGAACATCTAATATTAAGGCTTCAGAGAAAATTTATTTTTAACAAAATAAGTTTGTAAACTATCTTTTCTACTTGAAATTAAAAGAACAAAAAAAATATAATGATGAATACCCATTTAAACTTATACTCCTGATCCTCTATGTTCTATCTTGTTATGGGAAAAAAACAATTCAGGTGCTTGTATGTTATATTAATAGGTTATGGTTAAGAATGAAACTTTAAAAAGTTAAAAAACTGGTTAACAAATTTGAATTATATGATATGAGGGTTTTTATTAGTTAGAACTTGCACTTTCTTATGATATAAACAAGAATATCCATGTGAACACTGCTTAGTGATATAAACACTGATTAAGCAGAATATAAACCTAAAAAGATCCTTATTTCCATAAATC
>JAFNEN010001802.1:0-21267 GCA_019343175.1 Oedothorax gibbosus
TTTTCTTTAAATTTTTTCGTTAAAAAAAGGGGCAGTTTGCAAAAAATTTCTTGTTTTTTTTAAAAATTCTTTTTTAAAAAAATATTAATTTCAATTTATTGCCACTTATAATGGATGCTTACCCAATTTAATACTTTATAATTGATATGTATATAATACTTTGTTTTTTTATATATAGAGTACCTACAAATTTTTAAAAATTTATTAAGCTTATAAAAAAGATTTAAAAAGACACTAAAAGTATTATCAAAATTTGAAATGTTTTGCTTAAAATTTTAAATTCGAAAAAAAAAAGGGGGGTCACGAGTTACTTTGATATTTGGTATAGAGTCCGATTTCATTAATTTTTAACTTTTTTCTCAAAAAATTTTTTTGGGGCCTTGGGTTTAAAATTTCGCACTTAGACTTTTAAAAAAAATTCCCCATCAAAACTAAAGGGTGAGTCAAATTTGCCCCGTAAAAATTTCTTCACCCAAAAATTTCAAATCATTCCATAAATCTTTATCAATGACTATTTAAAGCCAAAAATCTTCATTTACCACAGAAAATTATCCCCCAAATTTCAAAAACACTGTGAAACGTTTAAAAAACCGGTCGCATTAAAATTTTAAAAATTTCAAAATCCATCCAACAAAACGAAAAATCACTTTCTTTTTTAAAAATTTTGGTTAAAACTGCAGGTTCCACTTGAACTTTAGAACACGGGGGGTCCTTTTATGCCCCCCAAATTACCGCACAAAATTTTGTCACAGATCAAAAAATGAAAACAGTTTGCAGTTACTACAAAAAACACACAAAAACTACTTTACCACGCCTATTTTGGATAGTGGCGCATCCCGCGTGTTTTAAAAAGGGAGCATACGGCATCAATAGAGTGGGGCTTCCGACCCAACGCCCCAAAAGGTTTTTTTTTTGGTTTGTGAAAATTTTTAAAGTAATGGTTTCCAAAGATTGGGGTGCCGTCTCCGCCAGTTTCGAAAGGGTTACGTTTTACGTCAAAAAACCCTTTTTAAACGTACAAATGAAAGGCATTTTTTTCCTAAAAACCCTTTAATGGGAACCCTTTAAAAATCTGCCCCATCGTCCGGACTTTTCTTGCTTTTCCGCTCTTCTTCTTTATTTTTTGGGCCACTTAACGGCTACTTTTGCAAAGGGGAAAAATGTTCGAAAAGGGCCCCTTTCTCAGGGGTTTCCTTCCTTTCGGGGGCTATAGGATTCTTGTGACGATTGTGGGCTTCAAAAACAAAATTTTCCCCCGCGCACATGATTTACAAAAAAATTATCTTTGTTCGTAGATGCCGACGTAGGGGGGATAGGGAAACCCCCTTCGTTGTCCTATTTTTAAAAATTTCATTTTCCCCCTTTCCCGGGCCTACTTTCAAATCCGATTCCTCCCTCCATCAGTATTAAAGGGGAAAAAATTTTTCAAAAACCCAAAAACTAATTTTTATTTTGATTGAAGTTACGAACCGGCAAAAAAATCACGAGTGTCGGTTTTTTTTCTTTTTGATCGGTTGGGGGATTACGTTTTTTTCATTTCGGGGAAACCGTTTCCCGCCGTAAACATTACGATGGGAAATTTGTAGCGGAGCGAATCTGTGACTTCACCCCGTAGAGTTACGGTACGGTGCCGTTATTTTAGGAAACCTTTTATTTAACTACCCAAAACACCAGGTTTGTCCCCGTTACGTGGGCTGAAACCGAAATTTTTTTCCGCACTCTTTTCACAGTCGCAATGTGACACAGGGGCACGCGAAAGTCGGCGTCACAATGTGCCCGGGACGCGTTATAAAAGGGGGATGTCACTATGCGTCTTGTAGTGAAAATCATATTGGACTTGTATGTGTATCGCAGGGGAGGTCATCAAAATTTTCCCGGTCCAAAATTTCGACATTGCTGCGATATAAACCGATACCCTTTTTGTAGAAAATACGTAAAAAAAGGGGGACATTCAACTTCATGTAAACAAAAAAGGACTTTAAAGGGACATCACAGCGATCTTCAGTGACTTGTATTGTATCGCTTTTCGTCACTACTCGTCCCCATGGCTGTTGGATGACAAAACTTTGGGTTTTAAAATTTTACAAAAGGGGGAATTTAGGAGGGGAAAATTTTTCCAGAAATTACATATACATTTTTTAAATTTTTGAAAACCCTTTTTTAATAATTTTCTTTAATTTGTAAAAGTTTTAAATTTGTTGGGTTTTTTGTTTAATTATCGTCGGGTTCCCGACTCCCCATATTTTTTAATCCCCATATTCCCGTTTTTGATATTTTTTTAAATCCCAAATTTAAAAATTTCTTTATGCTTTTTTTTCTTCATACATATTAAAAAACAATCAAAAGAACTTTGTGATATTACAACAACCCCAAACTAAATTTAATATCCACATAAATATTTTTTAAAAAGTTTTTATTTTTTTAATTTTAAATAAAGTTTTTTGTACGTTTAACGAAAGGGAAAACCCATTTTAAAATATTAAATTGAAAAGGGAAATTTTTGCATTTTATTTCAATGTAGATTTTTTTTTGTTATTTACCTTTAAAAAAACTTCGAAAAAATTTTTTTTAATAAAATTTTTTGGGAATGTAGTTTAAATCTGATTTTTTGCTTCAAAAGACGTATCCCCCTTTTTTGTGCGATTTAAAGGACGTGAGGGTTTGTGACGGGACGGTGACAGACGGCCCGGACTAAACAATTAAAATCCCCTTCCATTTTTTACGTATAAACGAGTGTGGAAGCCAATAAGAGAGCGGATAAGTTTTTGTCCCTTTTTCAGGGGTGGCAAATAAAGGGAAATTCAAAAACCGCCGAAAAGGGGCGTGCAGAAAGGTATAAAATTTTAAAAACCCGTTGCCCGCTTTTACAAAAAATAATTTCTGTAAAAAAATCAAAAAACCCGGAAACTAAAAGTAACTTTTTAACTTCTTCCAAAAATGCGTGCTTACAAAAATAGCGTTTCAAACCCAAAACAAATTTTTAGAAAAATATATTTAACAGTAACCCCCAAATTACCCCCGCGGGCCCAACAAAACCCCCCCCCCCCCCTGCAAAAAAAAATAACTTAACAAAACGCAGATAAATAAAAATTATCTGTTTCAAAACTTTTTGGGAAAAGAATGAAATTCCAAGAACTACAAATTTTTTTAAAAAACGACGCCAAATTCAAAGAACGACAAATTTTTTAAAGAACAAAGAATACATTATAAGAAAAAAACCGGAATGCATTAAAATAAAATGATATATGGGAAAAACCCTGGTGTGCCAAAATGTGTTGGGCCCAGGTGCACATCACGTGCATATTTTTTTAAAAAGGGGGTCATTTTTAAAAAAACTGTCCGCAATTTTAATTAAACTGCTTTGGGTGTTTTTGTTTAGTGCAAAAATGAGTGAGAAAACGAAGTTGTCTTGAAAATTAAAACCCAAAGAAAAAGGGTTGCAATGCAAAAAAAAAACTTTAAACTGTTTTTTTGAAAAATTGTAAATTTTTATATTCATAGTTTTAGGGTTTTTTTTCTCTTATAATACGATTACTGTACTTTATACTTTTAAAAAACCCCGAGAACCCAATTTTGTGGATTTTTTCCTTTACTTCGGGGGGTTACAGTAATTGGTTTTTTCCGCGCCACCCAATTTCGCGAAAAAAAATCCGGAGTTACTGTTTTTTTTGTAAACCAAGGAAAATCTTTAAAAGGAAAAATGAAACGGAAGGAAGGTGGGAGTATGTATTAAATTGGGTTGTAGAATAAACCTATTTTTCATTGGGGAAATCTGGAAATAAATCTGCTTTTGACGATTTTTAAAATGGGGGGGGCCTCGTATGCGGGGTTTTATCAAAAAAAAGGGGCATTGAAAAAAATTTTTTTTTTAAACTGTTAATTTAGTTTTCGCATTTCTTTCAAAAGGTAAAAAAGGTGGAATTGTTGCCATAGCTTTTTATTGTACATTTACTCCTTTCCCCAAACCCTTAGCCAAAAATGTTTAAAACAAAAGATATCATAGTTAAAATTAGTTTGGCAGATAAATGACCTCTTGCTAACGCGGGACGGCGCAGGGAAAGGCCCTTTTTAAAGGGGGCCAAAATGGCCAGTTTTGCTGCCACTTTAAGGATAAAAATACACGAAAAATCCCTTTTAAATTTCAAAATTAAAAAAAAAATACTAGTAAAGCATTTCAAGTCACAAAAAGATTCCAAAATGCATCTAGTATTTTTACGTTTATTTTTTTTGTAATTTTTAAAATTTTAAATTTTAAAATTATTCTAAAATTAAAAAAAATATGTTTATCAAATTTTTTAACAAAAATCAAATTTTTTAAATTAGATGGTTTTTTTTCGTGGGTATTTTTTTCCTTAAAGGGGCCCAGCAACAGGGCCCCCTTTTTCCCCCCTTTTTTGGCCCCCAGGGGGGTTCCGCGTCTTTAGCTTTTGGAAGTCACCTGATCTCCCAAAATCTCTTTTTTAAACTAAATATCTATGATTAAAAACATTTTTTTAATTTAAATTGCAGCTAATAATAGGCAAATTTTAACCCAAAAATTAACTTAAAAAACCGGGATAAAACCCCAAATTTTCAAAAACTATTTTTTTCCCTAAAATGGCTCTCTTTTTGGAAAAATCAATTTTTTTAAAAATGATAAAAAACTGCCCCACACCGGGCTGGGGAAATTTTTTTCAAACACAAAATTTTTAAGAGTTAAAAAAATTTTAAAAAAATTTTTACATTTTAAAAATAAAAAAGTCTTTAATACCAATTCTTTTCAGTTTGGGGGAAAAAAAAATTTCCAAACCCTTTCCCTTTTTTCGGCTGCTTTTAAGTAAAGGGAATTTTGTAAAAGGGTTTTCATTTTTCGGGAAATAGCGTAAAGAATTGAGAAACGGGGAAACCAAAAATTGTAAAAGGGGGGTTTTACATTTTAAAAAGGGAGTACCAACTTTGAAAATTAAAAAATAGAAACCCAACCCAATTTTTTTTATATAAAATATTTATTATCATCAAAATCCCCAATACCCAAAAAAAAATTTAATTAATTTACATTTTTTGGGTTGAGATATAACCAAAAAAACTAAAACGCCCATAATTTTAAAAAAAGTTTCACAAATTTTTTTTTCCCTCCACAAATAAAATGAATTAAACAAAAAATTTTTTTTCATTATATACTTCTTAATTTTAAAAAACAAATAAACATAAGTTTTTTTTTTAAAATTTTTTTTTTTTTAAATTTTTTTTTTTATTTAAATTTAAATAAGAAAAAATAAAATATGAATGAAACCCCCAAAAATTTTTTACATAAATCGATAAAGTAGATCAAAAAACCCCGTTTTCCCCAAAATTTTTTTAATTCAAAAAAACAATTATTTCCCGGGGTTTAAAATTTAAAAAAAAACCCCCCTGAAAAATAGGGAATTTTAGGGACCGTGTAAAAAAATTACTTGGAAAATTTTGATCCTAATTTGCATTATCTTTTGGTGGGTGAAAAGCGTTTTTTGGGAAAATGTTTTTTTCAAATTATTGGGGCTGTCAAATGTTTTTAAAATTCTTTTCTTGTTTAATTTCATCCCATGTATTTTTTTTCTAAAATTAACATTAAAACAGTTTAAACAAATTTTTTTTGAATAAAATGTTTTTCCCAAATTTAAAATTTTCCCAAAAAATTGTGTTTTATTTTAAAAAAATTAAATATCCCTAGGGGGAAAAATCCCGAATAGGTAAAAACCCCAAAAATAGTTTTTTTGTCCATTTCTCGTTTTTTAAAAAAAATTTTAAAGTTAAACTTATTTATTTACTTTTTAAGTTAGTTTTTTTTACCCGTTGCCCGTCCGTTGGGTCAGCCCCTTTCAGCCCAGTCCGCCCCTTTTGTCAGTCATTTATAAATTTCAGTGGGTTTAGTAAATCAGCCCGGTTGGGTCGTCTGTGGGTTTGGTATTTAGTCGGGTGGGTTAGTTAGCCCGGGTTCGGTTAATTAGTCAGTGGGTTAGTTAGTCTGGTTAGTTAGTCATTTCCGGTTATTAGTCAGTCATTTATTTTAGTCAGCCCGGGTTATTTTAGTCCTTTAAAGTCAGTGAGTCAGTCGTTCATTTACAAATTTTTTTACAGTCAGTTAGACTAATTTTACCCAGCCCGGGAAACTAACGGAGGACAAACCCAAAGGGGAAAAATTAATAAGGGACCCCCCGACAAATTTGACTAACTAACTGACTGACTAACAAACTGACTAAACTAAAAACTGACTAACGGCGGGATAACGGACTGATTTAAGGGGACGGACTAAGGGACGACAAACGGACTGACTAAGGGACTGACAAAAGGGACTGACTAACGGACGGGACAAAACTGACTGACTAACGACGGATTTAAACAAACTAACTAACAGACTAACGGGAATTTGCCCAAATTTAACTAACGACCGACTAAGGGACTAACAAACGGATTAAAAAATAACTGACAAAATAAAATAATCCCCAAAAATTTAAAAAAAAAATCAAAGAAATGGACAAAAAACTATTTTTGGGATTTTGACCCTTCGGGATTTTTATTCATTCGGGGTTTTGCTTGGGCGGAATTTTGGCTTGGGCCCGGGGGGGGCTGTCCGGGGTTTCGGCTGGCGGGATATGTCCCAGATCCCCCACCCAGTGCGAGGGTTTTTAAAAAAACTTTTTTTTAGCAACATGAAGAAACAAAATTTTTTATAAAATTTAAAAACCCCAAAGTAAAAACTGTTTTGGGCTATCTGAAATTTTAAATAATTTGCATTGAAAAACTTTTTCGTTATAAAAATCGTATGTGTGACTTAATTTGGAAAAATTTAAAATTTTTCTCTTCTAACCCCTTTTTTTTTATTCCTGAATTTTTAAAATCCAAAAAAAAAAAAAAAGGGTAAAAAAAATAAAAAAAAAAAAATTAGTAAAAAAATTTTTTTAAATTTTAGCATTTCCCTTTTGGGGAGATTTTGGTCCCCTTTTGTTTGCTTGTCGTTTCGAAAAGACCCCCCTAAATATTACCCTTTTCAAATTTGGGGATTTCCCCCTAAAAAGAGTTCAAAATTAATGCTTTAATATCTCAGCAAATAAACAAAATAAATTTAAATTAAAATTTTTTTTTTCCGGGGGATTTTTTAAGGTGCCCGACCCTTTTTTTGTAAAAAAAAAATTTGGGGGGTTGCCATTGGGAATTTTTAAAAATTGGTACTCATTTTAATATTTTAGACGACCCCTTTTTTACAATTTTTGGTTCCAGTTCCAAATTCCCTTTAAACTATTTCCCGAAAAATGAAAACCTTTTTCCCAAAAATTCCTTTACCTAGCACCGAAAAAAGAAGTGTTGGGTCGTTTTTTTTTTTTTTCCCCCCGCTGTACTACAGAAATAAAAATTTTTTAAAAAAAAATAAACTTCTAAAAAATCGAAAAAAAAATGTATGGGTTAAATAAAAATATTTTGGGTTTTATATTACGAAATTTTTAAACTTTTAATAAAAATTAAAGAGTATATTCTTCAAAGTAAACAAAACCCTCAATAATTAAATAAAAATGGGAGCAAGCAACCCCCCACACTTTAATTACCACTTTATTAAAAACGTGATTTTAAAACCGATTATACGAATATTTTCGGTAATTTCAATTAAATTTTAAAACCTAAAAAATTCTATGGCAGCAATTCCTTGTTTCGATTTGTGAAAATCTGATGACGTCCCCTAAGAAAAATGTGTAAAAAATTTTAAGCCCCATTTAGTTCGAGCTGTAGGAAGGGTTTTAGAAAACACTTTGGCGCCTTTTTTATTTTCACTGTTTTCCATTTCGTCAAAAAATTAATTTTTAAAAACAAAAAAAAAACCTTGAAAGAATTTTTTATGATATATAATTGTGTTTGGGGTTGGTGTTTAAAATCCAATAAAAAGTTCTTTTTATGGTTTTATTTTTTTTTTATGAGGAAGGATGCAAAGAGAATTTTTAACTTTTAATAAAAAAATAACGAAAGGTTTGCTTTTTTTTTTTAAAACCTTTATTTTTTCAATTTTTTGTTATTCTCTTTTTTGAAAGGAAAAATTTATGAAAAAGGGGAAAATTGTGGTAACAAAAAGTTTTTTATTTCAAAAAGGTTTCCTCATTATTTTTTTTTAATTTCAAGTATTAAAAGCAAAAAGATAATGAGTAATTATTAATTTGCGGGAAAACGATTAATGAAAAAGGGTTTAAATTTTTTCGTTTTAAAAATTTGAATTGAAACAAATTATAAGCGAAGGCCCTGTTTTTGGGGGAATTTTTTTTTTTGAGGGGTATAAAATTTTGCGTTTTTTTTTTGAGCACAAATACTGTGTGGAAAACATTTTAAAAGACGATTTTTAACAAACCTACTTATTTTCGACCCCATCGCAACGTTTTTTATTACCTTACAGGGTCCCCGGGAAAAATAACCCCAGCAAAATTTTTTGTTTATACCCTTTAAACTACTTTTTTTAACAAAAAAAAAATTATATTCAAAAAAAAAGGGCATTTTTTGCCCAAAAAAATTATTTTAAATTGTTTAATAGTCCACCTTCCATTTAAAACCAAACCCTTTTCCCGCCTTCTTTTAAAACCCTTTTTCGTTGAGTTTTCCCCTTTGGGAAAACCCCGGGGAAAACTTTTCTCTGATATCCCCATTTTTCCCGAGCGATACTTGATTGTGAAGTGGGAGGTTCCCCACTTATCCTGTCATGTACTTTCAGAAAATTCTCTGGAATTATAAGGGACAACGTGGTCTACCTATTTTATAGTCCCTTGTTATCGACCCAAAACTTCCAGTATCCTTAAATTTTGATAAAAAGGGCATTTTTTCGTGTTTCCAGGGGACTGCTGTTCGCCTCCCAAAGGTTTTTTTTCATAAAGTTTGAAAACCTCATGGGACTATCACAAATTTTATAATTCATCACAATAAATATCCCCGATTCAATTTTTAAAAGCGGAGCAGCCCTTTTTTAAATTTCGGGGCCCATTCTGGGATTGGGTTTCCCAAAAACCCCAAAAAAACTTTCCTAAAATATTTTCCCTTTTTTTTCGAAAGTTTAAATCCCAAACAACAGCTCAGAATCTGAGCTTTTTTTTAAAAATTTTGGAAAAATCACAGGCACTTACTGCTTTTCTTTTGGGAAAAGTCGAAACAGAAAATTTCCTAGAAAACCTACTCATTGTTTAATATGATTAAAAATTTTAAAGTTTTCATTTTATTTTTTTCCCTTTTTTTAAAGGTAACTAATTTGCATATTCAAGGGGGAAAAAATCACCAATATTATAATTACAAAGTTTGCGCAGTAATCGCAAAAAAAAAATTTTGCTGCGGTTTCTTTTGCTGGGCCCGTATTTTTAAAATTTGGTAATTAAATGTAAAAAAGTAAATACCTTTAGTTTTAAATTTTTGTCCCGACTTTTTCCGAAATAGAGTCTTGTACTAGTTGTTTTTATAAGTAGACGAAGACTTTTTTTTTTTCCCTCCATAACAACCTTTTAGTTTTCTAGGGGTTTCTGCAACAACAAAAATACAATTTTTAAAACAATGGGATAATTTTTTTTTTAAAAAAATTTAAAAAGGGGTTGGATGGGTTTTTTGGGTTTAAAAATGTCCCAAATTCTGTTTTTTTTTTTACGTTTTAATTCTCATATCCATAGCAAGCTTTTTTAGAACCCCTGTATTCAGTTCCCTTCCTATACCTTTTTTTTCTTTTCCGTTTCCCGGGAATTTTTAAGGTTTTTAAACAGTTAGGAACATTTTTTCCCCGGGGAAATATAAAAAATATCAAAAAATGTTTTGTTTTATCATTCTTCCCCATTAATGATTTTTTAATTTAAAAATGAGGGTTTTTTAAAAATCCTTTCTAAAAAAAAAATTTTAAAAACTTTTAAACCGGATTTTTTTTGGGTTTTTTTTAATGCATTTTTTTAAAAAAAAAACACTAAAAGTATTTTTAATTAAAGCAAAAAATCTTCCCGTTTAAAAACAAATAGCTAATGTTTTGGGAAAAAACTTTTAAAAAAATCCTAATGATATCCGTATTTAAATTTCCAAAAAAAAATTTTTCCTAAAGTTAGTAAAAAATTACATGGGCGATATAGAACCCTTTCCCAAATTTTCCCTTTTAAAAGCTTGAAAAAAGTTATTTTAGGGGTGACGTTTCAAAACTTTAGTTCGGGCATATGGGAATCGGAAATTTTTTGACGAGTTTGGAAAAACACCGGGTTTTAAGGGGTTTTTTCACAAAAATTTTTAAAAGGAAATTTTTTTTTTCTCTAAAGGGGACGACATTTAAAAAAAGTTTAATGCAAAATTTTTTAATTTTGAAACCCTTTTCCCCCCCCTATGTCACGCTTCGTCACGTTTTTAAACGAAAACCCCTTTGCCTAAAAAATTTCGTAAAGTTTGTTGCAACCCCCCCCCCCTTTAAAAAAAAATTAATTTTAAAAATTTCCCTTTGTTTCCCGAAAATTTTTAAAAAAAAGCATATTTCTATATTTAAAAAAATTTTTTCATAGGGAAATACCAAAATTGCATTTACATTTTCGTAGTCCAAAAGGGCTAACTAGTTATTGCCCAAAGTCTTTAAAAAAGGGGGGGGGAAGTAAAACGAAAAAATGTCTATTCGGGGCTTTTTGGGGTCCGTCCCGGGAGCTGCCCGCCCCCTAATTGGTCAATTGGTCCTCTAAAATTTATAGTGTCGTAATTTTGAGTGTTACGAAGTACCGTTTCGAAAAAGGGCTGTAAATTTAAAAAGAGACTAATTTAAAGCCGACTTTTTTTGCATATAATAATTTCCCCCCCCCCCCCCTCCTCTATCTGAAAAATGTTTTTTATAAAAAAAAAAATTCCAAATTTTTTCCCCCCAAAAAAAATTTTTTAGGGAAAAAAAAAATTTTTCCCGGTTTAAAAAAGGAATTTTTCGAATCGGTTTTCGACGCAAGCGATTAACCCCCCCCCCCCCCTCCATGGGCACGATCCGCACGGGTTTGGGGAAAACCCCCCCCCCTCTCTGAGCGAGACGTAAATTTTTGTACGTCCCCAAACACCTTCGCAAGTAAAAACAAACATTTTAAAACATTTTTTCAGAATATAATTTATGTGAATCTTTTTATGATAGTTACTTAAACTTAGTATTTCCCCTTATTTTATAACAATTCAAAGTAAATTTTCAAAATTTTTTTTAAAAAATTTTTTAAAAAAAATTTTGAAATTTCCTTTTAAAAAACTTTTTTTTAAAGGGCTATAAAAATTTTAAATTTTTTCCTTCTTATTATCCGATTGGTGGGTTTAAAAGACCTTTTTTTTTTCTTAAAAATTAGACATGAAAATTTTGAAAAATTTTACATTAAAACTCTTGACCCTAAAATTAATTCTTAAAAAGGGTCATTAAAAAAAAATTTTGCATAGCACTTTCAAATGCATAGCCAAAAGCTTGAAAGCATTTGCTTTCCCCGCTAGTATATTTAAAAACTAATTTGAGATTTGTTTCACAAAGGGGACAAATCAGAAGTTGGGTTTATATTGTAACCCCGATTATTCCAAGGGCCCAAAAATTTAAAAAAGTAAATACACTCTTAAAAAAAACGAGGCGGTTTTTTTAAATCAGTCTGAGGGGAATTTCCCCCCTTTTTCCGGGCCCAAAAAGCACTTCCCCTTAGGAGTGAATTTCCCCCCTCTTTTTTGGAGTGGGAAAAGAAATAAAAGAAAACAATCTGCGTCCTACATCTTAAAAAAGAAGGTTTTTAAATCAGTTTTGAAAATTTTTTCCACTCTTTTCCCGGGGCCAAAATGGGACTTTTTTTTCCCCCCCCCCTATGGGTGAATTTCATCTTTTGTTTTTAAAAGGGGTAGGGCTGGAAGGGCATTTACTTCCGGTAATGTGCGTACATAAAAATAAACCCTCGGGGGCAACACCCATTACTGGGCCCAAAAGGCCCCGCCGTTTCCCCTTTCAGCTTTCGTTTCCTAGGGCTTTTGGGGTGCTAGGCATAAAAGTCCCGATTTAAAGGGGGTCAGCTCAAGCGGGAACCCCCCTCAGTGGGTTTAATTTTTCCCAAATTAAAGATGGGGACCCATTTTATCGGGCCCAAATCAAGGGATGAAAGGATGGGTTTAACCTCGCCCCAAACCGGGATTCGATTTCCCCGGGGCCTGTGGGGGTGGGAATGCGAAGCACTAGCCACTGGGCTTTAAAATACTGTACCCTAACCCAAATACGGGTGTGGACCAAAAAAAAATAACACAAATGTAAAAAATTGTGTTGCTTGGGTTCGCGGCAAATCCCCGTTGCCTTGGTTTTTGAAAAACTTTTGGTCTAAAAGACTTTGTAAGGTTTTTTTTGGGCGATTAAGCACAAAAATATTTAGCACAGTTCTCAGGGAAACATAAAAGGGTTTTACATATATTTGATCAAAAGAGCTGCTGCAACGGGTCCTTTTTAATTCCCTACAAATTTAAAAATTTGGGTTCAAAAAAGAAAATCTACAAAAAATTTTAAACTAGGGTACTACTGCGCATGCGCGCAAAAAGGTACTTAAAACCGGGGAAAAAAGGGGGGTTTCCCCCTTTAAACAAAGGTATTTTGCCCTTTGGGAAAGGGGATTTTTCCCAAATTTCACTTTTTTGATTTCTAACATCCTCCCCCCTTTTTTGGGGGGTTTTTGGCCATCACTAAAAACCCAAACATCATATTTTAAGGGCCGGCAAAGTTATCGGGTATTTTAAACCGGGTTTTCCCCCTGAAACGTTACACACTTTCATTAAAACAAGCGGGGGTCTTCTGGGACTTTAACTAGCAAACCGATCTCGTTATTTTTTTTTTAATGACTTCATTATTTTTTCTGTTCAATGTCCACTTTGGGTTGCGATTAGTTTTCAACGCCCACCAAAATTTAAAAATTTAAACTCCCGTTATTTACAAAAAGGCCCACTTCCAGGGGGAAAAACACGTTGCACTGGTCAAATCATTTCAGAGTTCTTAATTTTAACTTTAAGGTGGGGGCCCTTGCCGTCTTTACCTGGAAGTAAACTAAAAAACCCTTTCCCCAAAGGCCACAAAAAACCCTTTTTTTTTTTAAACCGGATTTTTCTAAAATTCAAAATTTTTCCCCTACTTGAAAATCGTGCCCCGGTTTCCCTTGCTTTTTCGGGACGAAATTTGGCTTAAGTATTTTTTTCTGAATCGGGATCTTAAATTTTTTGCTTTAACTTATTACGATATTTGATTCTTTTCGGGAACCCTTAGAGAATCACTTAAATCCAAATCTGGGGGTTTCTACGAAGATCTTCCACTTAAAAAAAAAACTAGGTTTTAAAGGGGAAAATCATATCGTGGGGCCGTTTGAGAGATGAAAGTTAACGTCTTGAATTTATTACGGCTTCCCAATCGCAAAGAACTTTTTAGAATTTCCTCAAAATTTAAAACCCTGAATTACCTAAGGAAAGTCGTAAAAAATTCCCTTTGATTAGCCTCACAATTTTTCCCCAGAATCCTCCCCCCCACCCGCTTTGGGGGGTTTAAATTTTTATCTAAGGGGTTTTTTAACCCTTTTTTTCCCTCGCGTTTTTTTTTAACCCAAATCTATTTTTTTTAACTCCCCCCCCCGTTTGGCCCCGAAAAAATTTTTGTCCCGTTTGGGGGTTAAAAACTTTTTTCTGGCCTTGTACGGGACGGGGCGAAAACCCCGTCTTGGGACCCAGAAAAAAAACAGTCGGTAGACAAAGAACTTACAAACTCAAAATGTACCGCACGAAAAAAGCGCACGTGAAAATGACACCCACACCTTAGCCCCTTTTCTCGGGAAAACAAAGGTCCTGCCAGACCTTTCCCTGTTACTTTCAAAGACTTTAACCCTCTTTAACACATCTTCTGGCAGACCCAGGGGAAACCCCTCATGGGCGATTTCGAGCTAAGACTTTCGACACTAAACCCAAATTTTCTAATTATCTCTTTAACTGTTTTCCTACCTTTCATAACCCAAAAACCTTTCTCGAAGTATGGACAGGAAAAATTTGAATTTCCACATGACAATTTTTTTTTATGATAATACTCAATTACCTTGTAGAACATACTCTTACAGGAAATCAAAATGGGGAAATTTAAAATTGATCTTTCCTTTTTTCTTGAAAATTTTTTAGTTTTCCCCCCTTTATATACCATCCCTTTTTCCTTAAAAGCATTTACAATGGGGATTTTAATTAGCAAAGGGGAAAAAATTTTGTTTTAAAACCTGAAACAGAAAAAGGCCCCTTTTCACAGATTCCTTTCCCTGATAAAAAGCGGTCCAGATATTCTTTTCCCCAACGGGAAGTTTGAGAGTTTTTTTTTTAAATCTTAGTATCCGGCCCACAATGAAAAATTTTGATTTGGAAATTTAAAAAAACCTTTTAGAATACCATGGGTTAGCTTCCTCAAAAAATTTTCACGCAAACTAAAGTTTGATTTTTTGGGTTTTTTAAACCAACTTCTTCGCCCATAAGTAATGTCACTAATGGGCCAAATTTTTTCCTGACCTTTTCTAAACCACTGCGCCCCTCCCACCTTTTTGTCTCAAAACATTTTTTTTGGGAGTACATCCCCGAGAAAAATAAAGGGCCCGGGTTTAAAAATGTCCGGGAAATAAAACCCCCAATCTTTACATTGGAAATTTCTTTTTTATTTCTTTTACCCTATTTGTTACGAAAACTGCCCAATTTTTTCCCCCCTTTTTGATCCCCATAATGCTACCGATGAATCAACCCAAAAAGTTACCTTAATTTCTGACAAATTTTATGGCATGAAGTTTGAATTTGTAAATCTTTGCTCCAAAAGCAACATGCAAGTAAAATTTAAACTTTGGGCAACTCCCAAAAATTTTTCCCAAAAGGGGGGAATCTCGACTTGGCCCTTATGAGTGTTTTTCTTTTAAAATTTTCCGGTTTTTCCACTGTTCTTACAAAAACCCTGTAGCATACAACTTTACTGGAAACGACAAAAAAGTGCAATCAGATGTGTCCCTTTAACATGGGTATACGTGGCCCAAAATTACTCTCTTAAAAAAGAATCTCATTTTAAACCCTTTAAAAAATTTTTTTACAAATTTTTTAGGGAATTCCCCGAATCCCAAGACAGTTTTCCCAAATTCCAAAATTTTTCTTTTAGAAAAAGTTTGGAAGCAAAAGTTAAACCGGGGATAAAATGCCATTAAACTCAAAGACTTTTTGGGAAATTTTTTACCAAAAAATACCCTTTTTTTAATTTGTTTTCTCATTGGAAAAAAAGGGTTTTTAAATTTAAAATTAAAATTCTTAAGGGGATCAAACATCTAAATTCCATAACATTCCCAAAACCGGGGGGCATCTCCAGTATGCTGGGAAAAAAACCCAATTTTCAGGCTACTTTCTCGCCACCCCCGTAAGTTGAAAATGCCTTTGACATTATCAAAATAGACTTTTCAAAAAAAAAGTTTCTTGTTAAATTTTTATTATAAACACCAATCACCCCAATTATCAACATAAAAAAAAATCCTGAGTTTTTGTGTAATTTTCCTTAAAACAGTGTAAATATTTTTTTAAAAAATGATTTAATAGATGGGCCCTTTAAAAAAAAGGGCTTGCGTTTTAAACCCAAAAACCAAACGACCAAAGTCGTACACCTCCTTTTACAAAAGGGTAGAAAAAAAACTAAGAAATTCTATGGTTTTATTTTTTTATTGAAAACCAAGAAAGGCGCGTTCAAATCAGCCTTTAAAACCCATGGGATACAAAACCAAAACTAACAATTATATCAGGTAATTTAATTTTATTAAGGGTTTACCCTGTATACAAACCAAACATTTTAAAAAAACATTTTCCTTTTTTTCTTGAAGAAGGGGTCAAAAAAATGGGCCCAATTTTTTTTAGTCCGCTGCTTTAATTTTTAAATTTCCCGGGCTAGGGGTAAGTAATGACAAAACCCTTATTTTAACCCTTTCAGGAACCCGTTTTAATGATTTTAAATTTTTCCCCAAATTTTTAAATATTTCCCTGATAAAACCTCAAGGTATTTATTACTTTTGTTTCATAATTTATACTTCCCGTCGTTTTAAAAAATCAAAAATTTTTTTTAACAGGGTTTAATCATCAAATCATTTCTAAGGGGGGAAATTTTTTATTATACTTTCCAAACAGGGAAAAAAAGTTAAATTTGCTTAAAAACCTTTTTTAAAAAATCATTATTACCAAACCTTTTCGATCCCCCTCCACAGGAATTTTTTTATTCCTACTTTTCAAGTTTTCCCCTAGATCTTTTTCCGACACCCCTTGGGAGCATGTAAAGAAAAAGTAGTAAATTATTTTTACAATGCAATGTATCATCTTTTTTACCTAAAATAGACCACCCCCAAATTTCCCTTTTTAACAGCGGGTTTTACCATTTTTTTTAAAATTTACTACGCGACCCCCCACCAAAAAAAATTTTTTAAACCCAAAAACAAAAACGGCTCCTAGTAATTTTTTTTTTCCTTTAATTTTTCCCCTTCTTTGGAAAAAGGGAAACAATTTCATAAATTTTACTTTTCCAAATCTTTTAACAGATTTTGGGGCATTTTTTCGAGGGAAAGAAGCCCCACAAAAATATCTTGTGTTTGACCTCCACCGGAATTAAGAATTTTTTTACCCCAATAAATTTGCCGATCTCAACCGGTAAAATGGGGGGAAAACTTCCCCTTCTGTTTCTCTCCCGCCCCAAAAAGATTATGAATTAACTTCTTTGGTTTTTAAGGGGGTTTTCCGCCTAGCTCCTTTAGTAAGCACTATTTCGTACGATCGGGTACAAAACCGAATCAATGAGGCCCCTTACTTTTTTTTGTTCGTCCTTTTAACTTTAATCTTTTTCGCAAAGATCTGCAAATAAATTCTTTTTTTCACAACTATTCCCCTTTTACTACTGGAATAAAGTGAGACTTTGGGGAAATTTGGGGGCACTATTTACAGTTTGGCCCTTTCTAGAGGTTTTTTATTACCCCATAATGTCCCTATTTAGGGGGGGGAAAAAGCGGAAAAATTTCAATTTAGACTTAAAAGGGCCAATTTTTTTTCTTCTATGATTGTTTTAATATTTAAAAAATGTAAAAATGCATTTTTACAGATAAAAATTTTTTTTTTTTTCCTCTACGCTCATTTTCTTAGCAGCAAAAAACTTAAAATTTTTTGGGGATTGGTTTTTTTTTACACCATACACAAGGGGGTTTTTACCCGGGTTTGGCATTTCTTACCAGGGGTTTAGGCAGTGGGAAAGAAAAGTTTTCATTTTGAACAACTTTTTGTTCTCTTTTTCGAGGGAGAGGGTTTCAGCAAAACCCCCCCCGAAAAGAGTTCCACCATTTTCTCCTTGGGAAATTCTTGGGGCAAAAAAAATCATTAAGTTCTTTAATGGGCCTTTTGCTCCCTTCGTGTTGTCTTCCCGGTAGTTTTTACTTTTCCTTTTTGTTTTTTCCCCCGGGCCCTGAGGACTTTTTTTCCGGGAGACAGCTTTCCCCGAGCGGGGCCAGGGGAAAACGGAAAAACTTTTTGGGGCCTCTTTAAAGGGCTCCAAGGGACGCACTTTCCTTCCCCGTTTTGGGCTAGAGGCCTGCAAGATCCGTCTTTTCCCCCGACCCAGACGGGGGCGTTTTTTCCTAACCCTGAAGTAGATCCCGGACAGATCTGCCCCCAGAAAATCCTTTCCCCGGGCCCAAAACCCCTTTCCCCAGCTGGGCCACCGGGATTTGGATAGTTGGCCCGGGAGCAGGGAAAATTTATCAGCCTTTCTGCCTTTATTTGGGCTCCAAACTGCCACAAGGTTTGGGTCTTATCCTCATCGGAAAAAGTTCGGTCTTTATGAACTTTCCCGAAATTGGCTCCAAAAAGGGCAAATCCTTTCGGATCGCCGTTGAAATTCTGAAGTTCCTTCTGGGAAGTTTTTAAAAAGTCTTTGCCTATAACAGCCACTTCAAAATTAGTTTTTTTCTGTACTTGGGATCTAGTGTTACTTTCAAAAAACGGTCTCTATAACCCTTTGGATTCTGCAAGTCTGCGGCTAAGTGTTTTTTCCGTCCGCTTTTTTGGAGGAGGCACTCATAAATTGCAAATTTGGCACACATCAACTCTTGAAACTTTCCGTTTGTTAACTTGAAGTAAAAGCTAAGTTTTTTATGTCTTTTCTTCCTTTTTTTTTGGGGAATTCAGTTTCTACTTTCCCTTTTTGGTTAAAACGAAATGCAGTTTTTGAGGGTTTTTTGTTGGGGGTTTTTAAATTGCCTAGTTCATTTCCCTTTCGAGTTTTAACACCCCCGACCTACATTCACGGACGCCACATGTAAAAAAAGTGTTGCTTGGGTTCCGGCAATAACCCCCTTGCCCTTTGGGGTTGAATAACTAGGTTCCCACAAGCTACTTTTAGAAGGTTTATTTGACGATTTTAAACACAAAAATAAATTTTGCCCGTTCTCACGGGGAAAAATTTCAAAATTACATATATTTGATCTAAAAGCTTTCATTTCAAGCAGCCTACTTCTACGAAATCTAAAATTTGGTTTTTAAAAAGAAAAATTTCAGAAATATTACAGGTGCTACTACTGCGCATGCGCGCAAAAAGGGTCTTACTGAAAAAAGGGGGATTCCCCCGTTAAAAGGGTATTTTCCCCTTTAAAAGGGGGGATTTTCCCAAATTTTTCACTTTTCTGATTTTAACAACTAGGATTATTTCGGCCTTTTATCATCTAAGGATTCGGACCTTTTTTATTTTGCGAATAAAAAAACATGAGTTAATTGCATGACAAAAAATTTTCATAAGGGGCGTTTATATTAAAAATTTTAGAATTTTAAAAAATTTCCAATAGAAAACCCCCCTTTTTAATAATTTAAAAATGTAAGCACCCTCAAAAACCCCCAAAATCTAAAAGTTTTTTTACTTTTGGGACACATTTTTGACGAGTTTTTTAATCAAAATCACTTGATGCCTTTGGGGGACCATCTCTAAAAAAAACAAGGTAGCTATAGGTTTCGCCCCGGGGGGAAAACAAAATTTTGGGAAATAAAAGGTAAAGTAGAATTTTTGAGGAGCCCGCAAGGGGTCAAAGTTATTAGATAAAATTCAATTTTTTTCCCCCTTTTTTTATTTTATTTAACTGTATAGTTAATTTTTTAAAGTTTTTTTTTTAAAGTTAAAATTTTTTTCAATTTTTTTGTGTATGAAAGGGGATTTCTTACGGGCGCCTTTGAGAAAGAGACAACAATATTTTTTTATGAGAGCCACGATAGTTTTAATTTTAGGTATAGTTTTTTTTGGTAAACTTGTTTAAAAAGATACAATTTTTTTAAAATTTATTATTGAATAATAAATTCTTTGGCATGCTGAAAGTTGTAGTTAAGTTTTAGTTTACATTTTTTAGGAGACGGACGTGTGATTTAGTTTTTATAAAGAATTTTTTTCTGTCCATAATTTATTAAAAAATTAAAATTTAATTTAAATTTCTAATCAAAAAATAAAAAATTAATTTAAATTTTTGAATTAAGAATGACAGAAAAACTAAAAATTATTTTTTAAAAAAAAGAAAAAATAAATTTTGGACTATTTTTCAATTTTTTTTTCTAGTTATTAGCAGATTTTTATTTTATAAATTGGAAACCAAAGTTTTTTATATTAACTGCTTTGTTTTTAAATATTTTTCATGCGAGGGAAATTTTTTTAAACATTTTTCGCGCGTTCAAAATAGAAGTGCAGACGATAATATTTTGAACCAAAAAAATATTTTGTTACTGTAAAAAAAAATTTTCATTTTGAATTTTAAAAAAAAAAATGCATGGAAATGAACAAAGCCTCTAGTTATGTTTTTAAAAAATATTCGGGCATTCCCATAGTTGTTATTATTAAAAAAAAGCTTTGCATCTGTAAATTAAATTTCAAGAGTTCGCCTCAAAATTTGGGGTTAAATTACAAAATTTTCCCCATAACCCTCCATTAAATAATGTTCGGTGAGAAGTTTAAAATATATAAAGTGTTTAAAAAAAAAAAAATAGGCGTGGCTACACGCGCTATTTAAAAAATATTAAATTTATTTTAAGTTCTTTTAAGCAACCAGTGACGTTAAATAACTAAAATACTTTTTCTAAAAAATAATAAAAATTATAAAAAATTTGTTTAATATACGAAATAAAATTTACTTTAAAAACAAACATGAAAAAATTTATTTTAAAAAAGGCTCTCGGTTCTGCGGAACATGCCGAGTCTGAAAGGCTTGACCCCCCAATATTGCAGCTCCATCGCATTTGCTTAATGAATGACCACTCGGGGCATCCATAAAAACATGTGATTTCGATTTGACGATTTTTTTTTTTCCCCCCCCCCCCCCTCCAAGGTATATTTGGCTTGAGCCCTCCCCTTTTCCGTAATCTCACGTGATATTTTTCAAAATTCTTTTTTTTTGAAAGTTTTGATTTGGACGCTTGGATGCACAGAAAATTTCAAAACGCCAAATAATTGACTTTCCCCCCCAAAATTTGGGGATAACAAAACAGAAAGCTGAACCTCTGATGATGGTAGAAAAGTATTTAAAAAAATCACAACGGTACACTTTTTGCTTACTTTTTCTTTGTGAAAAATTAAAATACTTTAAAACAAATGTCCTTTGGTAAAAGGGTACCACCGATTTTTAAAGGGAAATTTTTAAATTGGGTTTGGGGCTGAAGCACAAAATTAGAATAAAAAATGGAATCTTAATGAAAAATGGTCTAAATTTAAAAAAAGAAAATTTTTAGTGCAATTGAATAAATTTTTCCCTTTTAATTTTACATTGGTTTTCAGGGGAAAAATTTACTGATTTTTGATTTTGTGGGATTTTTTAGTGTTTTTTTAAATAATAACACCAAAATTTTGTTATTCATTTTCCCCTCTAGCTTTTGGGTTTCCCACAACATAAAAATACCTAGATTTCGGAATTGCAGTCAACGTGTTCTGGAAAGAATTAAATCCTGATCTAACGAAAACAAGGGGTTTCTTCCTGCTAAAAAAGGGTTTTGCATTGTCGATAAGGAAAAAAGCCAATCTGTCAAAACTGCCCCCGAGTTATAAGGAGTTTTTTTGTTTAGGTGTAGAAAATATTCGAAAGAAAATGGAATTGTAGTGTACATTTTTTTTTTACGTTTTATAAATAAATTATGTTTTTTTTTAAAAAAATTTTTCCCCTTATTTTTTGTCTGTGATAAGTTTAATGATTTTTCTCCTACAATAATTGATTCTTTCTTGAAAATTCTTTCTTAAATAAAATTAATTAAATTATAGGG
>JAFNEN010001803.1:0-22886 GCA_019343175.1 Oedothorax gibbosus
AAAGGCCATAACTGAGCAAAAAACTAGGCTTTTCGAAATGGTTAAAATAATTCGTAAAAGTGACACAAAATATTGAAAAACGATGACATATCTAAATAAACACAATGTTTATTTTTAACTAAAAAGGTAAAATGATTATTAAAAGTGAAACATAACATTTATAAAAGCAGTGACGCATCTAAATCAAAGAACAAAAGCCAATATCACCTAAAAAGGAAACAAAGCATGACATGGGGCGATCTTGTTGTAAAAATCATCATATGAGAGAAAATCAACCTGGGTGGTCTGTCGCTAATTCTTGGTTTGTGACAGGATTTATGATTTTATGGCCTTGGCACATTGTGGGTAAGGGCCATGGCTCGAGGCATCCCAATGAGTCTAGCTGTAGGTGGCTTTAGGACTGTAGGTAGTGTGTTTATCTTTTGTTGGTCTTGCAACGCGTGCTGCCGTGGGAAGGAAGTTGTAGTGTGGAGGGTGTCATAACATGAATGGGCTGGGCCCGGGTGGCCAAGTGGGTTTGATCGCTAACAGTCTGCGCACTGTATAAGGTGCGGGCTCGATTCCCGCTTCTGCCCTGGGTGTACTTTCTCTCTCTGTGCCAGTAAAAATTCTGCCTCTGTCTGTCTTACTTGACGAAGGTTTATAAGCGGGTCTCTGATCTAGCACACAAGCCGGAAAATACATGTACCAACCTACCTATATGTATGGTTTGACGAGAATCAGTATCAGGGTAGCCAGACTTGGCTAATATTATCCATTATTTTGGGTCCGCTTGGTCGGGGATTGGATTCTCCATAAAGTAACTGTAACTTAATTGCTTTTAGCTGTAGTGAAGTAAAGAACAATTTCGTTACTTTTCCGTTGTTTCCAAATAAAAGGACGGTTACAGTCCACTCAGCCGAATGAAACTCAGCCGAACGCCCTAAACCGCAAAATCTCGCCAAATTTCATGGCAACATATTCACCATTATGGCGATAATGTTTTCAACATAGATTTTTCTTCGTTATCCTGCACTTCAATATGGCTAACAATTTGGCTGGTTTATCGCTCTAAAATAGCAATTGTGTTTAAGAAAACAAACCAGCATATACGGCCCCTCCTAAGATAGCTGATACTAGCTTTTCACTAAGGGGCTGGGAATTTTACTGAAGAGAGCGGCTGTCACAATGATGGATTGGCTCTGCGGGAGGCCAGTGTCCACCATTCAAAGTTGTATGAGCAAAGCTATTTGGTTGCTAAAAATCGAAAGTAGCCATGTGTGTACAAATAAATCTTAATTTTTAAGTTTAATTAATGTCGAATTAGAGGATAATATGTTACATTTTGCTAAGTTCGTCGCCTAATTATCAACTATTTGTTTTTATATTAGCTGAGCTATAATTTAAATGCTTAAATTAGTTTTACTTTTAACGTGATTAATTTAGATATAGGTAAATGTAAACCTATTTTTTCATAACAATAAGGGTGTGGTGTAGATCAGGCATGGGATTTCATGATGAAGGAGTGATCTACTAAACTTTTGGAAATTAACCTTTCCAAAAACAAACGTTTTAACAAAAAAAAAAAACTTTTTAATAATAAATAATGAATTGTTTTACATTAACTGAAAGATACACAATATCTTGTCTCTATTTAGAAAGATATTAGTATCTGAAAATACCATAACTTCTTCGAATAGTATTTAATTATCATTTTCGAAATTATTATTCTTATTATTTTTAAGGTTCTTTCGGGGGAAAAAAACGAATTAGGGTAACGAGTACAGTGATTGCCCCCCCCCCCTCACAGTGATTGGCCCCCTCATTCATTATTGAAAATAATAAGAGCCCAAATAATTAAAGCCCAAAATGTTGTTGCCAACATGGCAAACGTTAATGGCAGGAATTTTAAAAACATTTGTCACACCTATTTTGGGCTTTAACATCTTATTATTTTCAATAATGAATGAGGGGCCAATCACTGTGAGGGGGGCCAATCTATAATTTATACTCCTGCTAGTATACCATAGTGTATAATGTAGCTGATAATATTGTCTAGAGCTGAAACCAATAACTAAATGCTTATTACTACCATTTTTTGTGACTTTGTCTGATAAAAAAATATTCAAAATAAACATATTTTAATGAGTAAATTGCATTATTTTTTGGCGATATGTTATAATAAACTTCAAGTTTAGCCCACTAGTGCATACTGTTGCAATTTGGCAACACACACGTTAATCCATTTAAAAATTACTTTAAAATATTCTTGATGTTGGGCAACTTTAGCTATATGTCATCCATTAAACGCTATATTCATGTTTAGAGTAAATAAGGTAATTATTTAAATTAAAAAAAATATTTATGTTGCATACAATCAAAAGGATACAATTTCTCCAAATTTAATACATCGTCCTCAATGCTAAGTCTATGGCGATGCCAAAGTTAAAAAAAATATATAATTAAGTTCCAGGGTAAAATGATTTTATTAAAATATTTTTCCCATACTGTATGATCATCAAAGATCAAAAAATATTTTTTTAAGCAAAAATTAAAAATCATACATTAAAGGGTTAAAAGGTATTAGTTATTATTAGTTAAGATTTGGTTTCAAAAGTTGCTAGACTTATAATTTCTATTTTCGGCAAAAATAAATATTATTTGTTTCACAAGTTATACACAAATACGCAACAGCGAAATTTCCTGTGAAAGGACCAATTAAATAACTCACTGCCTTACAATGGAACGATTTCGCGAATAGTTTGATACAAACCTATACTGTCCTCCTATTATGAAATATAGCATATTGATAGTTAATCACAGTCAGTGAAACAAATATAGATATTTGAAAGTGGTGGTTTTGGGAATTTTAAACTTGTTTTTCTAAAAAAAAATATATGTTTAGCATATCGGTTTAAAAAGCATTAAAATGTTCTACAGCTGTTTCAAGACGTCATAGTGTTGCCGAATTCGGCCAATCTGAGACTTTTTGACAGTCAATGGAGCATGTTTCTTGAGTGGCAACAGTTCCTCAGGAATGAAAACATGGTCTCGATTGGCGCATTGTGACCACGTGACATCTTACTAATGTAATGAGCGGAGCTTACTCCGCCACACTACTAATCAACGAAATCGCCATTGAAATCCAGGAATATAAGCAAGAATGATGCGGCGTCACTTGAAATATGCCAGTGGTACCTTAAAAAACAATTTGTGGAAAATTAGACACTGCGTTTTGTCATCTAGTTTTACCTATGTATCAAACCTTATCCACTTCTGAAATGTCAAGGTTAAGACAATTGGTTGATTTGACAGGGAATGACTGAAATCAATTAAAGAGTACATATCATCTAGTATTAAAATTAATAGAAGTCTAGTGATGAAAATAAAGATAGAATCAAGCAAAAAAAAATACTGTAAATGATTTAGAAATAAATCAATGTTTGCAAATTTGAATCTAGAATATATGGAATTAAAATTATCATATGTTTTTTTTCATTTATACAAGCTATGTCATTTCTATATTTGGTCTTTAATTGTTCATTATCGATCTTTTATGTTAGACCCAAAATGAACATATAATTTGAGAGTGTTAATCATTTACAACAAATAAAGAATTTTGAGCATTGAAAAGGCTAAAATTATCCCCAATCCTGTTTTTTAGCTTCCACACTACGTTTATAACGTAAAAAGTGGAAGGTATTATAATCGTTCAGTCCGTCGGTCTGTCTGTCCGTCTGTCACCCACTTTCACAGAAAGAACCATAAGTCCCACAGACAAGTGGGATATGTCATTTTGTAGCAAAAAATCAGATTAGGCTACATTCCAAATTTCATTTAAAAATTTAAATTAGAAGTTTATTTAAAATTTAAATAACTAAAAATTTTATCTACATTGAAATAGCATGTGCAAATTCCATTTTTATTCATATTTTCACTGTTGCCATCCACAAGTCCCACAGACAAGTGGGATACGTCATTTTGAAGCAAAAAATCAGATTAGGTTACATTCCAAATTTCATTAAAATTTTTTAAGTAGAAGTTTATTTAAAATTTAAATAACTAAAAATTTAATCTACATTGAAATAACATGCAAATTCCATTTTTATTTTTATTCAATATTTTCACTGTTGCCATTTCGTTAAACGTACAAGAAACTTTATCAAAAATAAAAATAAAAACTTTTGAAAGAATATTTATTTATGTGATCTCTAATTTAGTTTGGATTGTTGTAATATCACAATAGAGTTCTTTTGATGGTTCATTTTATATGTATGAAGAAGGATGCATAGCGAATTCTAACTTGGCATAAAAAATATGCAAAGTTACCCTTTTATTTTTAAAGCATCAATTGCACTAATTATATATTTTTCGAACTGAAAATTAATTTAACAAACGATAAATGACTGAATTTTCGAAAGAAATGTAAATGGTAACTTGTGACAACACAAAGATATTTATTAAAAAAGATAACATTATTCTTCGAACTTCAAACAAATTAAGCAAACGATAAAGTCTAATTATTAAATCTGAGAAAGAAGATTAATGAAAATAACTAATTTTATCGTTTAAATGTTTAATTACAACTAGCTAAAGGCTCTGTTTGCCGAATTTCTTTCTGAGGTGTATAAATAGTTTGTTTCCTGTTGAACACAGATGTTGTGTGGAAGCGGTTTAAGTGACAGATTCTGTAACAAACCCCTACTTGTTTTGTTTAATAATAAATTAAATATTAATATTGATCCTTTATTTTAATATAGCTCTCTATATAAAAATTATTCTGTAATTTTTTTCATGGAGCTAGGTAAAGGCATTGAAAACAAGCATATAAATATGGTTGACATATAGTAAAAAATTTAAATTCATTTGGAATGGTTTGGTTTAATAGAAATGGGGTTTTCGTGAGCAATAAATTCTAAAAACATGTAATTCAGAATGGGGCAATTATAAAAGCCGAGTATTGGTCAAATATCATTAAAATACCACGACGTTTTTGTAAATATTTCAAAAACTTGTTTGAATTTAGATGTATGATTTGTACATATGATATGATACCTTATATTAAGCAGACATGAGTGTGCTTCAATGCGAGTATGTTCAAAATACATATGTATATTTTTTTCGATTAGAAATGTCTTAACTCCTAACACCCCCTACCCCTTAAAAACAACTTCTTTTGATATTATCGGCTTGTTAATTAGAATGTGTTTGAAGGTCAAGTAAATTTTATTTTGCAAAAAAAAATCTCATTAAATTACGCCGTGTATATGAGACTGGTGCACGTTAAATCTGCCGTAGTCCTAAGTTCTGACGCCGCGTAAGAAGTCGCGATACGGCTACCTAAGTGCCAGTTCGGGTTTCGGCCTCGTCACTTGACCCTGATTAAATATGAGGTCCGTGGCCAATAGTCCTCTTGTAGCTTTAGTGCGACGTTAATTCAGCCCAAACCCAATTGTCGTTCGTCACGTATAAAAACTTCTAAAACTATATATATGGTTGGTTGTGTACATGCATTTCCGGCTTGTGTGCTTGATCAGAGACCCGCTTATAAACCTTCGTCAAGTAAGACAGACAGAATTTTTACTGACACAGAAAGAGAAATTACACCCAGGGCGAAGGCGGGAATTGAACCCGCACCCGGTACAGTGCGCAGACTGTTGTGCGCAGACTCCACGCAATCTTATAGAGATGTCGTACATGGTGTCAGAACTTTGAACGTCAACAGATTTAACGTGCACCAGTCACATATACACGGCGTTTATTGGTCCAAAACGGGCCGTTAATAAGATGACTAAGACGGATACAGAACATGCGAAGGTATCGACGGTGCCATGATGCCTTAACACAGCGCTTCACGCTGGCGTGGCGCTTTCAAGTAAATGAAATATTGACATATGAACTTAATACTATTTAAATTATGATATCAAAATCTGTTATAGACACAATTGTTTAAATATTAAAAATGCCCATCATCGAACTTTTATGCTCCACCCAAAATGAACATATAATTTGAGAGTTTGTCTTTTACAGCAAATAAAGAATTTTGAGGACTGAAAAAGTTGAACAAAGCACAAGTTGTTATGACAAAACAATTCAATTATCAGTGTAAACAGCGGCCAAGTTATAAGATATTTTAAAGTAATAATTAACGATACGGAAGTAAAGAAACACAACTTAACTTTGAAACATTATATGTGTATATATATATATCAATCGAAATAAAATAGTATAACAATTTCTCTACTTGCATTCAGTTTTTTGCTAAATGTAAATTACTAATTAATAAATAAAATGTTAATATTGATCCTTCAATATAGCTTTATATTTAAACATTATTTTGTAAATTTCTTTTACTGAGATAGGTGGAGACATTGAGAACAAGTTCAAAAGTTCAAACCATCAAAGTCCATCCTTTAAATGCCTGTTATCTGGTTATATTTGTCGCCTGAAACAGGACCCGTCTGAGTTCTTAGAACGTGGGGCCTTTTTTATGACTCCTGGTCTGCACGGGGATCGCATTGTATTCGCAATCACATCATGAGCAAGGGGCATTCACCAATTGTACAACTTTCGGCTCCGATTTGGCTTTGCAAGCACCTTTCGGTTGAATTCTTATCGCCAACGCTTTCGTAGGAGAAAAGCAACCACAAACCCTTATCAGCAGAAGGGGATCTCTTCGCCAAGCCCAACCACACTTTTTTACCAAGTTGGCTATTTTTTGCGGTTTCGGCTGAGTTTCATTCGGCTGAGTGGACTGCCACGAAAAGGACGTACATAAATTACGTCACGCAAAATTTTGACTTTTTTTTACCCCTCCCTCCCCCTATGTCACGCTGCGTCACGTTTGATCGAACCCCTCCCCCTAAAATTATGTCACGTTGTTGCACTCCCTCTTTAAAGATAAAGTTAATTTTAATATTTCCCTGTGTTTCTGAAATTTGAAAAAAACTGCATATTTTTATATTTAAAAAAAAATTAATTTGGAAAGAAAAAAAAAATTAAAATTTATCTTGGTTAAATAATTTATTCATAGGAATATACCAACATTGTATTTACATTTCCGTTGTCCAAGGTCTAACTATAGCCATTTGATAATGTTTTCTAAAAAGGGGAGTCTGAAAGAAATCGGAACTGTATAGTCTGGTTCTGGGTCTTTTGGTGTTCTTCCAGGTAGCTGCCAGAGTCCTCTAATTGGTCAAGATAGTGTCGAAATTTTGCGTGTTACGAAGTACCGTTCGGAAAAGGTCTGTAAAAAATATAGGAGACTAATAATGCCAACGTTTTTGCATATAATAATCTCCCCATCCTCTTTCTGAAATAATGTGTTTCTTATAAAAAAGATTTCAAATTTTTTTCTCAAAAACTTTATTTTATCTTAAACTTTATTTTTTCCTTGCAAAATAAAAAAATTTCGAATCGTTACGTCACGCCAAGCGATTACCCCTACCCCTCTCCATGTCACGATCCGTCACGTTGGCGCATACCCCTCCCTCCCTCTGAGCGTGACTTAATTTATGTACGTCCCCTAAGTCTGTCATATGCCAATTTTGAAATGCAGCTTCATTAAAAGTAATAATTTTTAATTACTTCAAATTACAATGTTTTGTTTATGCTGATTAAATTGCATATTTTCTTATAATTTGGTAATTTCTGTTGTTGTTGTTGTTTCTAATGCCACTCGGTAACCGAGCCCGGAGTAGAGGACTACCCGATTTTAAGGCGAAGTGGGGCGGCTTCCGTTTTGACTGAGCGCCACAAGGGAGGAAGTCCGACTTTTGCTCGTCAGCATGACACATCCGTTTTACAGGAAGGTCCCTTTCACACATCGATTCTCACACACATATCGGAATTTTGATCCAGATCAAAGGCCAATAACTCCCAGACGTATCAATTTGGTATGGAAACATCGAGGACTTTTTGACCACGACATATTTAACGTGCCCCAGCCACCATTAGCAACACGGAAATTTCTAAAAGTAACTATCATTATTTACTTTTCATATTAAGCAACTGTAACAGCGACATAGTAACATTTTTAATGACGTATCTTTAATTAAAACAGAGTTACTTTTTAAAAAAAATAATTTACCAATTCCTGCGTTTGGCTGATAAAAATTCTAACCAATACCCAAAAATGAGTTGGCTGAGTAATTTTGCTAATTCGAAACAGCCCTCAGATTGTTATTTTTGGCTCAATATTGAGATTTGTTTTGCATTTTGTTGTATTTTTGATCTTGAAACTGTGCTTACTTGTATCTTTAAATTAAAAAGTCACGAATTTTTGGTCAATTATGCCAGAAGTGGCCTACAGAAATATTAACTTTGTCACACAGATTGTCATTTTTTGGTGGATTCTAACTTTAAAAAAAATCAAAATGCTTTTCAAAGTTCATTGTTGGAAAATTGCTAATCCCTACAGCTAAAAAGTTAAATGTGTTTTGAATAAAGAATCTTGATGCACATATGCGAATTTTTATTTTATAAATTCAGATTTTCTCCTTTTTGAGATTTCATTCATTTATCTGAGTTACCAATTGTTATTGATGATCATGTTTTGATTTATCAATAAGATATCATACTTAAACTCGTAACAATAACAACAAAAATGAATTAAAGTTCGCACAAATATATGACATATCATAACTTAACCCCCTCAATATAACTTAACTCCTTCAAAATCTTATATTTTGTACCCCAATTAAACTTAATAACTTAAATTATCTTTCTCATATATCCTTAATATCACTTAGTACTGTAACATCCCAACCACACCCTGTCGGCGACAAACAGTCGCCTAGATCAATTCGTTCCCACAGAAACTGTTTAGTCATCACCTTTTTTAATTGATCTTTCAACTCTCTCACAACTGTGATTGGTCAGTGAAGCAGAGCTCAAGGTTTTTCGCCATTTTTGTGCACATTCGATCACACTCTTTCGTCGGCTTCAGACGACAAATCAATCTCTTCCTGATGAATAAGTCTTAAATAAAGATCTTTAATTTCTACGAAGTTTCCCTGTCGACTTATTTGACATATATGATTACTTTTAAAAGCTTGTGGGGCATTTTTGGCTGCATTTTTGTAGAAAAGTCATTACTGGCACTGTTTCCATGGTTTTATAAATAATGAGAAAAATCACGTTGCCAACGTTACAAAAACATTGTCAGATAACATATAAAAAACTAAATCAAATGAAAAATAACAAAACAATATCTATAATAATGTAATAAATCCAAACTAGAATTATGAGACATTTACAAAAAGACAGCAATAGACTGGAGTCCCCCTCAGCACTCTTGGTATGGCGCTAAGAAACCAGGCGAGATTTCTAAATTGCAACTATGTAGGCAAGATCAAATTGCTCTCTCCAGATTCAGGACGGGACACACAAAGAGTTTGAAGTTTGAGGCCGGAATCAAAATGTTCCCAGACTGCCCCAACTGACGTGGAAGTGCTGAAGCCAGTCCCGAACACATACTCCATTGCCTCGGTTTGACGTGGAAGGACATCAACGACGACCCACTTTTATTTTTGGACTTTCTCAGGGTCACAAACATTATGGAACTGGTCTAATTTTGACCCAGGGATAGGTAAAAAAAAGAATTATGAGAAAGTAAAATTTGACTAATTTTTTTTTGCTTCCAACAGCAAGTGGGAAATAACGAGACGATATTTTGTCGAATCGTTTGACGGTTCTTCTTTGTTCGAAATGTTTATAATATGTCGAATATGATGCAAATTATTACATTTGAAGAGCTTAGTTGAAGAACGTGCTAAGTGGCATTTTTGAAAAAAGTTCGATTTTGGTGTAAATGAACAGATTACTTAATTCTTTAACGATAACGAGTTCCCAATTTTTCATTAACTTTAAGTTTGATATATTTTTTATGGTTTGCAAGTACCGCTTTCAACAGATCTGAGTGCGAACTAAAAACTTTAAAGCTCATTTTCTCGTTTTCAACTTTACGTCACTTAGCACGTTCTTCCACTAAGCTCTTCATTGGTCAGAAACCGTTGGACTTTGTTTGCAATTTTGTGCATATCCAGTTGTTGCAGCTGCGTTTGAAAAAAACGAAAAATTTATCTTTTTTTTTATTATCGTTGATTGGGCAAAGAAGCATCTGTGCCATAAACATTGTCTTCGATCAGCATAAAGAAGTGTAAATTACATCTGCAGACAAAATAATAAACAGAAAGATATTTCTGGAAACACACCTGCTTCTTGGATTATTGTAAATTGTTAATTCATAACAGCTTTTTATAAGGCATAAGAAGCGTAAAATCTGTTTTCTTTTTAAAAAATTTAACTACAGATGTTACTTATAAGTACGATTTAAAAAAAGCTACTGCTTCACTTTTCATTGTTCAATTTTCAGAAAACGAGGAAAGATGGAACATTTTGATTGGCATATCCGGCTGTAGCCATGGCCAACTTCAATAACAAGGCGAGAGAAGCTCTCCCAAACATGAACGTAGACGGAAATTTTGACGTCACTGTTCCCAGTGCCGAAGATCGAAAAACTAGTTCGGACGCATTCGGAACCCTAAAATTGTGGTCAGCCGTGAACGAGTTGTTCCGAACAGGTTTCGAGACAGGTTGTCTCTATCTTCGGAACAACGTCACTCGGAACGATGACGTCAAAATTTCCGTCCCCGAGCTTGTTTGAGAAAGCTTCTTCGGCCTTAGTAGTTGAGTAGGCCGTGCTGTAGCACGTTAAAGAATATACAGGCTTTAAACTATATTCTTGCTAAAAAATTGTACGTTAGTCGTTAGTTATTCTGCGCCAACTCGTGATGCCTTGACGGTACCATGAGTACCACATAAAAGGTCGTTGTTTTACTTTCCATTGTTCGTCTAAAGATTGGTTGGTTGGTAGACATATATATTCGGGTTTGTGTGCTTGGTCAGAGACCCGCTTATAAACATTCGCCAAGTAAGACAGACACAACAGACAACACACACACATAAGTGGATCCATCTCATTTTTAGAGACAGCGGCCAACTAGAGGATCCCAGAATTGGCTTGTCACCCCCAGAGGTATTGATTTGGTATGGGAACTTAGAGGACTTTCGGACCCAACAGATTTAACGAGCACGTACTCCGCATATACTCGGTAGGTCTTCAGTGGTACCGGGACTCGATCGCAGGACCTTCCGATCCCGAGACGCTGACCACTAGGCTCACTACGGCCCACCGTCTAATGAAAAATGGATGGTAGTGGGCTTTTATTAATGGAGTATGCGGTTTCAATACATTAATGGGATACGGTACCCAAAACATTATTTCCAGAAATAACAACATAAACTTGTAAATTATAGTGGCTTTATATGATGTTCACTCTAAATAAACCTTTTCTAACAATAAAAACTAATATTTACAAGTAGTTTTTCATTTATTTAAAAAAAAGTCAAACTGTTGAACTTTTTTAAAACGCTACTCCTCTTTCAATTTTGAGAATTACTCCACCAAACTCTTTTGCAGTTTGGTTTTAGTACTATTTGTTCAGGAACTGTGCATGGATTTTAAAATGTGAGCTACAGTTAAAAAGTAACATGCATTTATACTGAAAATCACAAAAAAATTAAAAATTATTGAATTCAACATTTAAAAAAAAACAACTATACACAGTAGACCTTATTCCATACACAATTTTGTGCACCATATATATGTGAACACAGGTTAAAAATTCCGAAATTCTAACTTAATTAGCAAAAACGCCTTAGGGATTTATTAAACACAAGAATTGAAAAACGCGAAACAGAGACTAAAGGCTGCAAGCAGACGAAATACGTATTCAAACTTATAGGAACGACTCCAGAAAATATTGAATAATTTTTTTTCTACAAAAGATATCATTATGAGACTTCCAGTAAATGTTCAGAAAAATATTGTGAATAATAAGAAGTAAAAACTAAAAAGGTTAAACATATTCATTCAACAAAATGCCATTTTTAGTCAGAAAAGTAGAAAGGAAGAAAAACGGCGTAGAAAGGACAGAAAATAAATTCGGGATACAAAGTGCATTTTATGTCCCAACTATTTTTTACCTTTTATATTTCAATTGATTGCAATAGCTTACACTAAAATATTCAAAGACAAATAATTAAAATTAAAACTTAATTTGGTCTATAAAAGTTAACAAAACAAAACTTTCCTTCTGTGTCTTTTTTTGTTTAGTATGTAACTCTTAAAATGGCATTCTCCAATAGATGGCACCACTTAAGAAAATTAGTTCGTATATTCTGTAGGCGAAGAGTTTGCTACAAGCATTGAGTGAGGTGTAAGCTGGAGTGAGGTGTCAGCGAGCCGAAAGACCACTCACACCCTTTTGAGCGAAAGGACTATTTTCTCTACACTTGTATGCAATGCTTGTATGAGACCCCTCTATCATATTGCCTTGGGCTCCTAAATGTATATTAACATTTTTAGTTTGAAAGAATTAACTTTCTTTAAATTTAAATTCCAACTTTTTAAAGAAATAACCATGTGGATCACTAACTAAGAACCAGGGATTGGAAAGTTACTTTTAAAAAGTAACTCTGTTACAGTTACAGTTACTTAATCAAAAAAGTAACTCTGTTAAGTTACAGTTACTTAATATGAAAAGTAACGCGTTACAGTTACTTAATACGAAAAGTAACGATTCACAGTTACTTTTTGAAATTTCAAGTTATAAGAAAAATTGAAATTTAGCCATCGTACCATTTTTCAAAGGTTAGGTTAGGTTTGAATTATCGTCGCACTAGAGCTACACGAGGGCTATTGGCGACGGGCGTCGTATTTTAGAAACACAGTCAAGTGACGGGCCGATACCTGAATAGGCACCCAACGCAACCGTTAAGGGCGACATCGTACGCAGCGTTAGGACTTTGAAAAATAAATAACATGCATTCCCTTTCACGGGGTATTATTCGTCGGACATTTTTGGCTGCACGGGCCGTTTATAGGTCGGCAGTTATTTTGGTGATGCCCGGACCCGAACCTGGGACCTTTCGCATGCTAGGCGAGTGCCTAACCAACTGGCCATTTTTCAAAGAAAACCACGATTAACGAAACATAAGCACAAACAAAATGCTGAAATTATAATTAATGTAATTTAGCCATCTTACCATTGTTCAAAGAAAATCATTATTAACGAAACATAATAACAACGGCACAAACATACGGCACAATAGAAACGGCACAATAGAACATACACACAACGGCACAATAGAAACATAAGCACAAACAAAATGCTGAAATTATAATTAATATTTTTTTTATTTAACTTCAATCCTGTTTCAATCCAAGAAATAGGTGTGAACGTGCCTCTCTCTCTCTCTCTCTCTCTCCTTCTTTTAGGTAGAAGCCTGTAATTACGGGTCTTAAAATGTGATACTTGGAAAGGTAAACAGACAAGGGGAAACATTCGTACTTAAACAATTCTGGCTGAAAGCAGTCGTCACGCCTTTAGCAGCCAAAGTGGACAATGCATTTTGCTTTTTCCCTCCCAAGAAAAGCTCATATTTCGTGAATGCGAAAGTTTGGAAATATATATATATATATGTTCCCTTCTTAGGATTGGAATTTCAAAATAAGCATCAGACTGCCTTCGGAAAGTAACGGAAAAGTAACGCAATTTTTCATTACTTCGTTACCGCTAAAAGTAACTAAGTTACAGTTACAGTTACTTTCTGAAAAATGTAACGGCGTTACCCGACGTTACCTAAAAAAAGTAACTGTTACAAGTAACGGCGTTACAAGTAACGCGTTACTCCAATCCCTGCTAAGAACCAACGAAGACGAACCCTATAGAGGTTTAAAGTTTGCAAACAAACCCTACCTTCCTCTGATTGGTTACCCCAAAAACTACCAAGTTAACTTCCGGTTGAGACACCGGAAGCTCGTTTTCGTCGCTAGCTTCAATGTTGATTTTCTCCTCATGCCGTAGCGCGATGTTGAAAAATTCAATTTCCCCCCAAACATAATTGGAATCAATTGTATTTTTATAATATGTTATTTGACTCAAAAAGTTTACAATTTGAGAAAATCATTTTTATTTTTAATCTGTTTGCTTTTATATTTAGAAACTTAAATTATTTACATGACCTAACTTGACGTTTGTGCGATTAAAAAAACAATTTACATGACCTAACTTGACGTTTGTGCGATTAAAAAAACAATTTAGTTCTTCCCCAAATATAAAAGTAATTACTCCCAATTGCAGATTGTGTTTTATTATTTAGATAGAAGACTGTTTTTATGAAAATCTCTGCCATAATGACATTGTTATTTTTTGTTTATTATCAAAACTAAATAAATGCTAATAATACAAGTTTTTGACAATTTATTACTATATATGTATATTTATTTACTAATATATAGTGCACGTCGATAACGTGTGTATGTATATTTATTTATTAATATAAAGTGCACGTCGATAACGTGTGTGTAAAAAATAATACAAACATGATAAGACAATTTATGAATGATATTCAATTTATGGATTGTCATTTTAATCAATTGTAAGATTATATAGCCCGTTAGACTCTTACATAGTTTAAATAATTTGAAGAATTGTGCTTTTTTGGCAAACATTTGTAGTATTTTAATTCATAACTCTAAAGTCTTCTTATTAATTAAAATTATTGATCGTAATTACGATTCTTATTATTTTAAAATTAGATGGTAAAGTCGGTTGCATTTCTGTTTAAAATTCTATTTGATGCTAATCAATGTTTAAAATAGTCAACAACAGCTTAGATCATTAAAATCAAGTGTTGAATATTACGAACTCGGAAGCTGCATAAAGAATTTTAATCTAGGCATCCGATTCCAATGCTTCCACGTTCGTTAAAAACATTGCCAAAAATGTTGCACATTGGTTGGTACAACACAATAATTGCTGGATATATTGTATTGTACAGTATATTTATTTTCCAGAATATATTGTATAGTTTATTCGTTTTTATACATTCTCGAACACACCGCAAAGCGATAGCGCTGTTTAAAACATCAACAAACCCATGAACCGGAATATTTCTAGGTAGGTTGGACTGACTTCCGAGTAACAGCGCCACCTGCGAAAGTTTGTGACATTAAACCGTCTATAGCGAAATAGGCAATTTTCTAGGTTTTCTGCCCGGTTCGTTTCTGCTGCAGTGCTGTGTATTCCTCCGCGTTTCGTTATTAGACAGGCTCGTTTGCTGCCCTGTTCAGTAAATCACACACATCACTCTAGTTTTTTCTTCTAGCTCAATGGCTACAAGTGGTTAACGATGACCAGTCTATTTAAATAGAATTATTTGTTTTTTACATTGGATTTCACAAGTTAACTAAGTTAACAAGTAAAAAGAGAGCACATTCATACAAAGATAGTCAATTTTCACACATTCTAAACCGGTTACAAAGACCTCGTTTACAAAGTTTAAGAGGCCATAAATGTTTGGTCCCTTGACTTTCACACAGACCTTAACTTTACAATACTTTGCTAATAACGACAATTTTTAATTAACTCTTCGGTTATAGTGCTAAATTTATCCGCTTATATGATATCCAAAATGGGTTCTGAAAGAAAAAGTTTTAAATAAAAAAGCGTTATTACTGTCCAAAATGGGTTCTGAAAGAAAAAGTTTTAAATAAAAAAGCGTTATTACTGTCCAAAATGGGTTCTGAAAGAAAAAGTATTAAATAAAAAAGCGTTATTACTGTCCAAAATGGGTTCTGAAAGAAAAAGTTTTAAATAAAAAAGCGTTATTACTGTCCAAAATGGGTTCTGAAAGAAAAAGTTTTAAATAAAAAAGCGTTATTACTGTCCAAAATGGGTTCTGAAAGAAAAAGTTTTAAATAAAAAAGCGTTATTACTGTCCAAAATGGGTTCTGAAAGAAAAAGTATTAAATAAAAAAGCGTTATTACTGTCCAAAATGGGTTCTGAAAGAAAAAGTTTTAAATAAAAAAGCGTTACTACTGTTGAACATTTTATTTCGCCAAATGATGAAAAAAGTCGTCGAATTTAAAATTTATTTCCCGCCTAAAAAATATTGACCGAAGAAGGAGAAATCAAACTACTTCTTACAGCACATAGTGTTAAAATTTATCTATATTCTATAGATTTAATTAATAACATCAATATAATAAACACGTAACACGTATTTTTCATGATTTCTTTTACTTCTTCGTGGTCCTTTGGGTGACGCTATATCAGGGTTATACTGTATATTAGAAAAATATACTAATTTTTACCAGCTATTAGGAGGTTGTTTGAAAGAGTAGTTTTTATTATTTGTTTTGTTTGTTGAAGTTGTTTTTCCTTGGCATGACCCATATTGTAAGAAAGCGATGCACGGAATCTAATAAGTGTGGTTTTTATTTCGTAATTTAATCGTTTCCGGAAGTCTATTTCTAGCCTCCTTTAGCAGCATTAACATTTTAATAATAATATTGAAAAAAATTTTTTTATCCCCTCACCCATAAAAGTAAAAAAAATGCTCCTAACCTTTACAAAAAAAAAATTATATATGTATATTTTGTATCGAGTCCGACAATAAACACATTTTAATTTAAACTGTAACCTTACAGTTCATTAAATGTATGGTGGGGCCAAGTTCTATTTTTAAATATTCGTAATAGATGGCAGCACTAAAAGTCACAGTTCATTGTATAATGTGTGGGGGTCAAGTTCTATTTTTAAATACTCTTAGTAGATGGCGGCACCAAAAGTCACAGTTCATTGAATAATGGGTGAGGGTCAAGTTCAATTTTTATATAAAAAAAATTCTTATTAGATTTAGTAGACAGAGTAGCACCAAAAGTACCTTATTCCTTGCTGTTATTTTCCATATAACGAGAAAACGAACTCGAAATTTGTATATAACACCAACTAGTAGTTTAAAAAAAAAAAAAAAAAAAAAAACGATTAATTTAAAGACAGTTTTTTTAATAATCTAAAAAATATTTAGGGACCGAAGAGCCCAGTCGGTTAAGGCGTTCGCCTTGCATGCGGACGGTCCCAGGTTCGGGTCCGAGCATCGCCAAAATAACTGCCGACCTATAAACGGCCCGTGCAGACAAAAAATGTCCGACGAATAATACCCCGTATAGAGGGAGTGCACGTTAAATATGGTCCAAAGTCCCAACGCTGCGTACGATGTCGCCCATAACGGTTGCGTTGTGTGCCTACTTGGGTGTCAGATCGTCACTTGACTGTTGTTCTAAATTATGCCCGTCGCCAATAGCCCTCGTGTAGTTCTTGTGCGACGATATTCAAACTAACCTAACCTAAAAAATAATCATTGAATGGCGGTCTTTTTCATGAAAAGGGTCTAAATTTTAATAAAACTGATTTTGAAGGAAGTGCCAATTTATTTAATATTCATTATAGAAAGAGCAAAATAACTTAAGCAATGGACAATTACAGCGTTTTCCACAAACATATTTATTCGATTAAGCATATTAAAAAACCTCTAAAACTCAAGTATTTCTGGTTTTAAAGATGTATTTATTTTTAAATTCATTTTTAAAGTTAATGATACGTCACTCCTGTTTAATCTCTCTTAGCATAACAGATGACGTCACGGTTGGCTTTTTTTTGTTCTTGGCGTGTTATTTCGTATCACGTTTCACTGTATCGCTTTTGAAACTGTGAAACGTGCTTTTATTTTTATCAAACTCTTAAAAAAGTTATGCTATTTTACAGAAACATGTCATGTTCATTCCAGTTAATTTCTTCAAACGTTGAACGATTTCACTCGACTATTCCGATCAGATACAACAGTCAATAGTTCTGCAATAGCCCATACGCGCTCTAGTGTGTGTATTTTAACTAACAACCAAACTTGGAACAAGATGTTTAACTTCCTTGATATTAACAGGTTACAAATAAAATTGTCTTCTTCTTTTAATGAGGTTTCGCAGAAATTGTAAGGTTTACTATTTTAAAAAGTGTATTACAGCATAGATCGAAACTTCGCCAAAAACATAACAGTTGACGTCAGAGTGACGTCAGAGCTGTTTTCAGTGACGTACATTTTCGGCAAATTTCAAATGCATTTTTTGTTGAAATTAAACATATTTGTGAATATTTAACCTTACATTCGGAATCTGCAGCTTCTAATGTACCAGAAAAACACGTATATTATGAATTTCGCGTTTCATGCAACTTGTCCATTGCCAACAATTTCACTTCATTTTTTTTAAAACTGATAATAATAATAATTCGTACTAGCTTACAGCATGTGCAAACAAGTTTCAGATGCGAGGGACTGTCAGTCCCATAGAAATAATGCGTTAGTTTTGAAATCACAATTTTTGCAAAAGAATTGTTAATAAAAATGAATAGAAAATAACATCCGGTTACTTAATTATTAATTGATAAAGTTTTAAAATAGTGTCGCCATCTGCAGTAATTTTTGGCATTTTAAAACTTCAAAAATATATAATTAAACTACTAGATAAAATTTTCGTTTCAAATTCATTTCATTTCGATGTTATGTTGATTCCCAAATCTATAAAAAAAAGGGCTAACATGGTAAAGCAATACGTCTGCGGGAGCTGTGATTGGAAAACTAATGCATTAGCTCTATGGGACTGACAGTTCCTCTTAACGATGCCCAGTCTATTTGAATAGAATTATTTGTTTTTTACATTGGATTTCACAAGTTAACTAAGTTAACAAGTAAAAAGAGAGCACAATTTTCATACAAAGATAGTCAATTTTCACACATTCTAAACCGGTTACAAAGACCTCGTTTACAAAGTTTAAGAGGCCATAAATGTTTGGTCCATTGAATTTCACACAGACCTTAACGTTACAATATTTTGCTAATAACGACAATTTTTAATTAACTCTTCGGTTATAGTGCTAAACTTATCCGCTTATATGATATCCAAAATGGGTTCTGAAAGAAAAAGTTTTAAATAAAAAAGCGTTATTACTGTCCAAAATGGGTTCTGAAAGAAAAAGTTTTAAATAAAAAAGCGTTATTACTGTCCAAAATGGGTTCTGAAAGAAAAAGTTTTAAATAAAAAAGCGTTACTACTGTTGAACATTTTATTTCGCCAAATGATGAAAAAAGTCGTCGAATTTAAAATTTATTTCCCGCCTAAAAAATATTGACCGAAGAAGGAGAAATCCAACTACTTCTTACAGCACATAGTGTTAAAATTTATCTATATTCTATAGATTTAATTAATAACATGAATATAATAAACACGTAACACCGTATTTTTCATGATTTCTTTTACTTCTTCGTGGTCCTTTGGGTGACGCTATATCAGGGTTATACTGTATATTAGAAAAATATACTAATTTTTACCAGCTATTAGGAGGTTGTTTGAAAGAGTAGTTTTTATTATTTTGTACCCTGTGGAAGTTGTTTTTCCTTGGCATGACCCATATTGTAAGAAAGCAATGCACGGAATCTAATAAGTGTGGTTTTTATTTCGTAATTTAATCGTTTCCGGAAGTCTATTTCTAGCCTCCTTTAGCAGCATTAACATTTTAAGAATAATTTTAAACAAATTTTTTTTATCCCCTCACCCTTAAAAGTACAAAAAATGCTCCCAACCTTTACAAAAAAAATTATATATGTATATTTTGTATCGAGTCTGACAATAAACGCATTTTAATTTAAACTGTAACCTTACAGTTCATTAAATGTATGGCGGGGCCAAGTTCTATTTTTAAATATTCGTAATAGATGGCAGCACTAAAAGTCACAGTTCATTGTATAATGTGTGGTGGTCAAGTTCTATTTTTAAATACTCTTAGTAGATGGCAGCACCAAAAGTCACAGTTCATTGAATAATGGGTGAGGGTCAAGTTCAATTTTTATATAAAAAAAATATTCTTATTAGATTTAGTAGACAGAGTAGCACCAAAAGTACCTTATTCCTTGCTGTTATTTTCCATATAACGAGAAAACGAACTCGAAATTTGTATATAACACCAACTAGTAGTTAAAAAAAAATATCGATTAATTTAAAGACAGTTTTTTTAATAATCTAAAAAATATTTAGGGGCCGAAGAGCCCAGTCGGTTAAGGCGTTCGCCTTGCATGCGGAAGGTCCCAGGTTCGGGTCCGAGTATTGCCAAAATAACTGCCGACCTATAAACGGCCCGTGCAGACAAAAAATGTCCGACGAATAATACCCCGTATAGGGGAGTGCACGTTAAATATGGTCCAAAGTCCCAACGCTGCGTACGATGTCGCCCATAACGGTTGCGTTGGGTGCCTACTTGGGTGTCAGATCGTCACTTGACTGTGGTTCTAAATTATGCCCGTCGCCAATAGCCCTCGTGTAGTTCTTGTGCGACGATATTCAAACTAACCTAACCTAAAAAATAATCATTGAATGGCGGTCTTTTTTATGAAAAGGGTCTAAATTTTAATAAAACTGATTTTGAGGAAAGTGCCAATTTATTTAATATTCATTATGGAAAGAGCAAAATAACTTAAGCAATTGCCAACAATTTCACTTCATTTTTTTTAAAAACTGATAATAATAATAATTCGTACTAGCTTACAGCATGTGCAAACAAGTTTCAGATGCGAGGGAATGTCAGTCCCATAGAAATAATGCGTTAGTTTTGAAATCACAATTTTTGCAAAAGAATTGTTAATAAAAATGAATAGAAAATAACATCCGGTTACTTAATTATTAATTGATAAAGTTTTAAAATAGTGTCGCCATCTGCTGTAATTTTTGGCATTTTAAAACTTATTTATTTATTAAACTTTATTTAATTATTTATTTATTTATTGATAATTTTTTAAAATGGTGCCGCCATCTGCTGTAATTTTTGGCATTTTAAAACTTCAAAAATATAGAATTAAATAACTAGATAACATGTTCGTTTCAAATTTGTTTCATTTCGATGTTATGTTGATTCCCATACCTATGAAAAAAGGGCTAACATGGCAAAGCAATACGTCTGCGGAAGCTGTGATTGCAAAACTAATGCATTAGCTCTATGGGACTGACAATCCCTCTTATACCAAACACTTGGTTAGGAGGAGTCGGATGGGTGTTTGGGTCAAAAATTTCAATTTTCTGTTTTTCGTTTATTTTTAATCTGCATATGTATAGCTTTATTTTAAGACGAAGATTATCGATTTCTGTTTAGTAGTTTTCTTTTTATAAGCATTTTTCAGAAACTCTGTGTATCAGTTCTTACCTATACCTTCATTTTCTTTTGCGATTCCTGAAATATAAGCTTTTTCCACAGTTAGGAACATTTTTCTCAGGAACTGTAAAATATATGAATTATTATTATTTCTGCCCTAATAATAGCTCTTTGATTTAAACTGCGGAATTTTAAATATCTCTGCTCAAAAAAAATTAATATAACTTTAAATCGTTTTTTAATACATATTTAAAAAAAATCACTGTAAAACTGTTTTTTTTTATTCTGTGAAATATCCTCAGTTTAAATCAAAGATCTATATGTAAGGAATAAACTACAAAAAATTCCTAAAGATATCTCTTATAGTTCCTGAGAAAAATGTTTCTAAAGTTAGTAAAATTAACATGGGCGAGATAGAACCATCCGACTATTCTTAAGGGGAGTGTTAGATAGCCACTATACTCCTGCCGATCACAAAAAGCAAGCTTCGAAAACCCTTTTTTCCCCTACCCCTTTAAATGGTTTTCCCAGGAAACGGCGCTAGTTTTGCACGCGAAAAGTTCGGGCCTTCGAGTCCGAGCATCGCCAAAACTAACTGCCGGGATGGAAGTAACGCGTTAACCCTTATTCTCATAAAGTAGCATATATGCTACCTGGGGTTTTTCCCTAGTTTCTGTTTGTTAAGTGACTCCCCTTAATAGACTAGACCTACACATGGACTTAGTTTCGATCTTAGCACGGGCTGTGTAGGGGTAGGTACATATATATTCCGGCTTGTGTGCTTGATCACAGACCCGCTTATAAGCCTTCGTCAAGTAAGACAGACACAGAAAGATTTTTTACTGTCACAGAGAAAGGAAGTACACCCAGGGCGAAGGCAGGAATCGAACCCGCACCCGTTACAGCGCGCATACTGCTAGCTTTATGGTCTGCGATCCAAACCACTCGGCCATCCGGGCCCCACAGGCTGTGTATGTGTGAGTTGATTGGATTAGAGCTCAGGTTAAGTTTGCAAAGTCACCGGCAAATAATTCGCCAAGCGTTAGCTTGGGCTTAATATTAAAGCGATCAATAGCCTTTCTTAGCAAATGTGATTTTGCATTGGTATTTGACTTGACAGCATTTATATCCTATTGCTACTTCCATGGCCGGACCACTCTTATTTGCGTCACCTTGCTTAAAATATACGTATTTTTATTGTCTTTCAATTGTGTTTCAGTTGTCAAAAGAAGATGATGTCACCCAGAAATTGCCCGAGAAAAATGAAAAACAAATACAATTGTTGACATTTTTAGCAGTAACTGTATCGACAACAGAAAAAAATCCAAAGTACTTGGGAAAAATAAATATTCATACCATTTTTGTTGATGTACTTTTGTTTGTTTATTGAAATTTCTTTAAGGAATTAATTCGATAAAAAGTATGATCTCTACTCACTCACACACAAAAGAAAAGGCCAAACCGAAATTATTCACCAAAAGCATTTAAAAATCCCGATTTTTAAGCACAAAACCGCATTAATCGTTAAAACACGAACATTAAACGTTCAAAACGTTAAGGTCATTTAATGGAGTATCATATTAAAATATTAAACTCACCGAAACAATCTCGTTCATATAAACATTATTTTGAAATTCCAATCTAATAAACTTACAGATATTTCTTTTATTTTAGTCTTTAACACTTTTATCGAACAAACCCTTCAAGAACATTATTAGATTCCGAAATACCGGATGGCCCAGCGGGTAGTGTTTGAAACAAATGAAAAATAAAAACAAATAAGAGACATGAGAAGAATTTAA
>JAFNEN010001804.1:0-18913 GCA_019343175.1 Oedothorax gibbosus
CCACATGAGTTAACAAGGGGGGGGGGGGGTCAAAGGAAAATTCCCTAAAGAAGGGGCTCATCCAATCCCAAATTAAGAAAATGGGGGCCCCTAAGTTGTCTGCCCCCCCCCCCCCCCTAAATCAGATCCTGGGTACGCCCTTGGCATCGCTAGCTGTCGAAAAAATACTCAACTTTCTTTTTTTGAAAAAAGATGTCTAATTAAATGTGGAGATTTCAAAATTCAATTCCGAAAATAATGAAAATCAAATAAGCACGACACAAACAGTTAAAAATTATAACAGTTAAGTCTGTTTATCCTTAGGATTCCGTCAGGTGACGTCAGAGTGGACAGGGCTATTCGAATTTTCTCTAAAAATGGAACAAATATGAAAAAACTAAGCCTCAGGTGCACACGTTGGTATTAAAGGGAATCTATCTTAAAAATTTAGAATTTCTGATGAGGGCAGTATATTTAGGTATTTTACGATCCGAAGACAAACAGACACACAGACTCTTTCTTTTATTATTATAGATATATAACTTTTAAATGAGCGTTTTGATATATAGTGTTACACATTCCTAGTTTTTTTTTAAGATATCAGTCACCTATCTTATACTTTTTTTTCGTCCGTCTGTCCCTATTAAAAGGATTTCTTTGAGTATTTAAGTTAAAAGAAAGTAGGTTATATAAGTTATTTTAGAACTTCTTGCTTATGTTAGATGAGTAATTTTTTAATAGAAAATATTTTTAAAAAAATACCATTATCACTGAAATTATAAACTAAATACTTTGAAGAATAATACGACAAATCAACTTAATAAAAAGTATACAAAAAGATAGTAAAAGAAACACAAATGCATGTGAATAAAATAAATATTAAATTTAAAAGACTTATAAAAAAAAGATAATAATGCAAGATGTAAGTTTTCGCAAAATAAATTTTTAAATAGTTTTTAGATAAGAATAATCGAATTTAAGAACCAACTTTGATATTTAAAAAAAAGTAAAAATAAGTTGTATGGCAAGATATAGATCCTAAGGTTATTTACGTTTTTCTTTCTCCTTTTCAATTAAGGGTTCAATCAATTTTAAGAAAGCTACTTTAATTTACAGCATTTCTACAACAGTAGAACATGATCGTTTAAACAATTTATTTTTACAATCGTGATGCATAGTACTTTTTTAAAGTCATCGATATTTTAATAAATAATAAGAACTTAAAAACGTTTTTATACTTTGTTACTTTATTTTTACATCAATTATTATAAAAATATTTTAGTTTTACATAACAAAGCAATATCTTGATTAAATTTGTACTTACCGTATAAGCTGCTATTCTCGCTTTCAAGCAAAAATTCAGCTTTCCGCTTGCTTCTTAAAATAATCAGACGACAATCTTGATAAAATCAGACGACATTCAAAGTAGACGATATTTTATAAAATGTTAAAACCTTTAACTCCGTTTAAATTTAAAATCAAAATGCATTTTTTCCTATTTTGCTAAATATGCACTCAAAACCCAGTTTTACGCAATATAAATTTTATTTAATTGATTATATTTAATAATTAAAGTTAATTAGGAAATATTAATTACATTTTGTTGAATTCTTTTTGATTAAAACTACAAAATAGCCATTTGTTTTGCTATTAACGCAAGCGAAAGTCTGGAAATGTTCCGCAAACGTGTCACGTAGCACGTTCTTCCACTAAACGATCTTTCCGGAATCGGGCGATTTCGGTGGAAGAAAATGCTAAGGATCCTTAGCACGTTCTTCCATTGAAAAAGTGACGAAAACGCGTGCATCTACCAACTTCGTATGCGAAAAATATACGAAATCGAATGTTTTCTAAAAAAAAAATTAAAGCTGTTATGTTTAAAGCAGGTAATAACATGATCATTGACACAAAAATCTCAATGTTTTCAAAAATGTTACTTAGCACGTTCTTTCACTCAGCTCTCCATTTGTTTACTAAACCTCCGCTAACTATTCTGTGTATGACAGTATTCAAGCGTTGTTTGCAGCAGAATCCTTTTCTTAAAGCTATGCCAATACTAAACTCTCCTAAGGAATCTTTAGAGATAACTTTATTTGTTATGAACGAATTTATAAGAGTTATTATTATATTATTATTATTATTATTATTATTATTATATTTGAGCAATTGTACTGGGATATTTTCAAAACTTTTTTTTAAAAAATCCCATTATCTCTTTACCTCAATATTTGCACATTAATAATAATAATATTGATTGCCCTCATTCCTCATTTATTGAAACAGGTTAATTTATTGGTTCTTCCTTTTTCACTGCGTAATCGATGTTTATTTTTAACAAGTTTGGATTCTACCGCTAATGCTTTTTATTCTCCTTTTTATTGTTTTTATCGTTTGTATAATTCTTTTATTAATGATCTAGATGTTTTTTATATGTCACCAACTATTTTTAAATCAACTTTTTTGTCTCTGTAGTAACCAAATGTTTTTAAATCTACTGTTTTGTGTCTGTTTTTAACCAAATATTTTTAATTCTACTGTTATGTGTCTGTTTTAACTAACTTTTGTATGTGTCTCCTATAATTGGGAGATTTCTCCTGTAGTTGCGCACAATAAATAAATTAATTAAATTGGACTAGTGTTTTCCAACTTTTGGCAGTTGGCATTGGTCCTTTCCTTATCAGAATAAAAAAGCGTCTGTCTTGTTGGCCACCCGCACATTCGTAATTACAATAGGGTTTTCCTTAGACGCTAGTGCCTCCAACAGAAACGTGTTTAACTTCAAGGCAAAAACCCGCAAACTGAAAAACGTTCGATGGAAAAGTAGTAGCGTAAATAAATATATCGTAATTTTTATGCGTACATTGATTGACAATTTTCTTGGATATCAAATAAGCTTTTAACTATCCCTTAATAAAAAAGAGTTTTCTTTTGTGGCTTAAGATATTTTGTCCCACAGACTCGCAGAATTTTTTTCTGTCCACACTGTTGCCATATCTTCACGGCAAAAACAGCAAATAAATGAAGTTGTTTGCTGGAATAAGTTCCATTATAGACGCTTATTTCTAAAATGGCTGATAATTTTCTCACAAAATTTTAGTTTATGGAGATAAAATACTACAGTTTGAAAAATTAAGGGGAATTTAATCATTCTATGTCCACTCTGTTACAGTTTTTTTAGTTAAACTGGGGGTTATTCAAGATTAAAGTCAGTTCTGTTCAAAGCCCTTGGTATTCTGATTACGATAAGCCAAAAATAAATCTTCAATTAAAAGAAACTTCATGACAAAAAGCGATGATAAAGTGAATTTATTCCACTCTGTTACCATAAAAAAGAAACTAATGGACTGCCAACTCTTTGATGAGCACAACGCACCTGATTCTTCACTACGAACTAATATTGCATAAATTTTTTGATTGCTTTCTTGACATATTCGAAATTTCAGATGATATGACTACTTATTCATAACTATGAACAATTGCGAGTCACATATTGATTGAATATTTAATTAAATAGAAGAATTTTAATCATATCGCAATTTTTTAACGTCATAGCAGTTTACAATTGAAGAGCTTAGTGGAAGAACGTGCTAAGTGACAAAAAGGTGAAAACGAGATAATGAGCTTCAAAGTTTTTAGTTTGCAACTTTTCTGTCAATCACAAAATCACAGGTTTTTTTGCATGATATTTTAGTTTGGTTCTTCGAAATGTTTGGTGGCTTTTGGCTTAGCCGTAATTTACGTCATAACGCGTCATTTACAAAACGCGCTTGACAACTCATGCACTTGGCACGTTCTTCCTCCGAAGTGTTTCAGATTTTGGCCAGTCGCTTCCCACATAGCCATTCATTATCCAGTAGACATCTATAAGACGTTATTCGGAAAATCCACGATATCCATTAGAATAAGAGTTTACCATCTATCGACGTCTGAAAGATATCCGTAGTTTCCGTCGACTTACGTCTATAGCAAGTCCATTTGACATCGAAATTATCGACATTGCGGACATGTTTTAGACTTTCTGGACGAATTCGCGTTATGGTAAACGTCCATTAGAGGTCCACAAACTCCATAAGCAGTCGTATGTACTGTGTGGATATCTATTATACATCCGTAACAACAAAACATTTGTCGACCGAGGTCTACAATATCTATTAAATCTACGAATTCTAGATATGGTAAAATTTTGAAAGTTTTATAGATAGAGGGCGCCACTTAAAGAAAGTAAAAAAAAACATGATATATGTGTGAAGAGGTTTTTTTTTTTTTCGTTACTTCGGTTGTTGCTTGGTGGTCGAGGGTAAGCGGGAATCGAACCTACGTTCTTTTAAACCTACCGATCCTGAGTCCGTCATCCTAACGATTGCGCCAATTTGTCGTTACAATGACTGGTACAGTATAGTTTTTAAAGAAAAGTCAACTACGTTTAAACTTGCGCGGTTTTGGTTTTATACAAGAAAGTCCTCGAAAGTTTCCTAGAGATATTTTTTATACTTTTTTTATATTTTGCTGCTATTTTGAAAATTTAAATTTTATTTCTAATTGTATTTCTATACAAATTTCATGAAAATCAAGATTAGAAAGTAAAAAACTTCAGATTTGACTATATATTAAAAAAAATTCTTAGTTAAGTTAAGTAGTTAGGCTATCGATTTTATGGGTTTTTTTTGTCCACTTTTCAATATTATGAAACAACATCTTGACGAAAAATACACGGAACTAATCAAATTAAGAATGAATCTAAATATTCAAAATTATCAATACATTTGATCGTTTTTAATTTTATTCATTAGTTATTATATTTATTTTAAGTTTTTAGTTTAAATTTTCGAACATTTGTTTATATATGTTCGAAGTAACTTTTTTTGCATTTACATAATAAATAAAGTACGATTTCTCCTCCAAAATAGTTGGATACCTAATTAGAAAATTTAAAACAAATAAAATAGACAATCACTAACTACTTTAAAAAAATTTCTTAACTACAAACAAATATTTTCAAATGATGTTTTTATTTTGATTATCATACGCTAGAGAGCGCTGCGATTTTTGACAATTTGGCGATCGTTAGAAAGAGATATATTTCGAAATCTGGTATTCACACCCTTACATAAAACTCCCTATCCATCTATCCCAACTCCGCCCTTGAGCTTCCTTCCAAGAAAAACCCCCTCCCCTTTACCTCCAAGGGACGAGGGGAATTTACTGGGGGTATTAGCGGGGCTGGTATTACAAAGGCAGATTTTGGTGATAAGAATATTTGGACCAGACGTCCCGTTTTTGGTGAGACATTCCTGCTCTTTTTGTCTCACTATCCCGCGGAACGGGGTCCCGCCAAAAAATGTCAGTTTTTCTGTTATAGTCCCGCAAAGTCATGAAAATTAGGGAAATAACAAAATATAGATATTTTTGTGAATATTCTTTTAAAAACGTTCAAATGATCTTAAAAAATATAATAGTAGTAATTTAATTTAATATTTTTTTAATCAGGATAACGTTTAATTTAACGTTTGTTCGGAATTTGAAGAGGATGGGCATCATATAAAAATTGTGGTAGGGAGGGAAGTGTTTTGATTTTTGCTTCCACACTACGTTTATAACTTAAAAAGTGGAACGTATTGTAATTGTTCGGTCTGTTTATCTGTCCGTCACCTAAATTCATAAAACGAATCACAAGTTTCCAGGCAAATGGGTTACGTCATATTGAGGCAAAAAAAATCAGACAAGGCTATATCCCAAATTCCATTTAAAAATACTTAAAATTAGAAGTATATTTAAAACTTTAAAACTAAATATTTAACCTCCATTTAAGAGATTACGAGAAAAAAAACCATTTCTATACAATATGTCATCTGTTGCAATTTCGTCAAACGAACGAGAAATTTAAAATGCAAGTTTTTGTTTAAAAAATATTTATTTGTGACATAAATCCAGTTTAGATAATGTATAACGTCATAGTATATAACACAATATTTATTTTGATGGGTCATAATAAGTGGATTAAGAAAGCGGTAGAGAAATATTTTTTTTGCATAAATATTTTAGTCTCCCTCTCATTTGTTGTTTAGTTCCAGGGAATGTAATGAACGATTATTCTATTTTTAGATCATGGGGCATGTTGAGGTACACATTCCAAATATTAGGAGATTATTACTTTTGTACTGAAGGAATCTTCTAAGAACCATTTTTTCGAAATTCGAACGGGTCTAGGAGAACAAAACGTGAGACAATTTCTCCTTGGGAATTGCATTGGGTATTGTTGTGAAAGCTAATTGGTCAAATTTATTCTACTTGATTCTAATAATATTTCCCAATTTATTTAATGCTAGAGATTGTTGTTTAATTTTGCTGTTTACAAATGAAATTATATGGAAATATCTACGAATATTTATGTACAAATGTAGAGTTACTTCATAAAAATAAAATCCGAAATTCAGTCGGACATTCCAGTAAAACAAAATAATGCTGACATCAGCAGTGTGAGCAGTGGTTGGGGTGGAGTGCTCATAATATCCTGATGGAAGAGATCCAGTTAGTAGGGAGATCGATTGGCCCTAAAGTGAAAGTTTTTCATAATATACAAATATACAAGTCCCGTTATTAAGGGTAACCCACTCTACTCCGGATTTATAAAGCTAGTTGTACTATATATTTTTCTTCTTTGAACTGCCAAATTAATTCAGCGAACAATAAAAAATATCAATTTATTTTGCAAAAGAAATTAAATGAAAATAGGCATTTATGGTGATTAAATGTTTATATCAAAAACCAAATTGCAGAGTTCGGTGATTTTATTTATTTTTATTTTTAAGGTTGATATATCGTGTGTAGAAGTGGAAACTTTTCTATGCGACAACCACTGTTGTAATTCTACTTGTTTGGTTTTAAATTCTCATTCGCATGATAGATAAGAGAAGGTATTGTCCACCTATAAATCTAGATATGGACAATTACGGATGCTCACTATATCATCTCCCTTTGCATAAACTGTTACACTTCACTGAAAAAAATTTGGAGTAAAAGTTGCATATCTACCGGCTTTTCAAATTTCTGACACTTGGGGTCTATTATATTGTATGGTGAACTTATGCAGAACTTAAGAACAAAAACTAGTGCTACGAGCACACAAAAAGATTTATGTCAGACCTTAGTCTCAAACTCATTTTCTGTCTGTCAAAACTTAAAACAAGTTTATCTCAAAACTACTTTTTTTAATTGGCTGACAATAATGGCTGGATTCGTATGAAATGTGGTATATGCGTATTCTCTATAGTATTAGATTCTAGTTAAAATTCAAAAAAGCCAAAATTTGTTTTTAAAAAATTACTGGTTTTTTACAAAAAAACTACTGGAAAAAAACCCGGTAAAAATCGAACCTCTTTTATTCTGAGGCTTGCAAATAAATTTTGATTTCCGATGGAGAAGCTAAAAATCCCGCCGATTGATGCCTTTTGCTTTGAGGGTCTCAGGAGATTAGTTACTACGGTCTACGGTGGCATTTTTGAAAAATAAAAACAAAAATAATCTGATTCTTGTATTTTAATATATAATGAATAAACATAATGAATTTCAAAACCATTCATTAATTCCTTCCTTTTTAAATAAACTTTGACTCTGAAACATGGTCAACATTCAGGCGGTTACATGAATCGCCCCGCTTAAACGAAATGGCAATAGAAAAGTTTTAAACGCATAGATTGCAAAGAAACAATAAACATAGGTTTCAAATTCAAGTTTTCAACGAAAATAATATATACTCGTATTTGTGGTTTTAGTAAAAAATATCGATTGCACCACAAATACTTCGAGAATAAGATCCTTACTAGATAACTACACATTTGGGGAAAATAATTAAATTTAGAACTGAATTCATCATTCGAAAGATGTCAAAAAGTGATAACAAAGTAATTAAAACATTGTTTGGATATTAAACAGGTTTCGCATTATTGAAATAAGCTTAGAAAATTTTGCAAATCATGAGCTATAACTTCCTTCATTCTCTTTCATTTATCTTTCATTGCGATAACTGCTTATTTACGTGATTTAACTACCACTAAGTTTGTGTTACAATACATAATTATCCATTAGCAAAATAAATCCACGGGAAAGTTTTTTCATTAAAATTGTAAAGCTTTTATTTTTCAAATATTTTTATTTATAGTTTTGGGTTTTTGAAAAGAGCGAAGAGCCACACAAAATTGTAAAAGAATCGCATGTTGCCGATGGAGAGTTTATATTGATGACGCATTATATAATAAGCTGATAAGAGTGCAGTAATGTAAAAAAGTCAACCGTTTCTATAGATTTCCGAGAGTATTATATCTTTAATGAAATTATATGGAAAGTTTGTGCAATAAAATCCTTCATTATGGTATGCTATCCTTATGATAAAAGAATGTTTATCATTTGGCTTTATTCGCTCCCGAATAAATACTTTTTGAAGGAAGATTAAAACACTCACAGCAAACACATCTCATAGACCCCCCCCCCCCCCCCCTATCTCTTATTACGGGGAGAACTTCGTGGGACTGCTTCCCCGAGGGTCCAGATGGCCGCGGTCCAAGACGCATCGCAGGGGGTCAAGGAAGTGATTAGATTAGTCAAGACATTATCTAGTCGTCTGGATTTCCTATGTCGGATCTTTACGCGATAAATTATTTGAAAATAAACTTATTTCAAAAGTTGCCTAAATAACTTTTTTTTTTCTTTTAAAATTTCAATGGGCCCCATTTAAACTTTTAAGGCCAGTTTTTGCGAATCGTATCATTATTGTTCTATTTATGTAACAATATTTGAAGAGCTTAGTGGAAGAACGTGCTAAGTGACATTTTTGTAAAAATTGAGTTTTTTATGTAAATGAACTTATTACTAGCTCTTTTAATGATGACAAGTTTCCACTTTTTCAGAAAATTTAAGTTTAGTACATTTTTTTACCGTTTGTAAGTACGTTTTTAACTTATCTAAGGACAAACGAAAAAATTTAAAGCTCATTTCTCGTTTTCGACTTTTTGTCACTTAGCACGTTCTTCCACTAAGCTCTTCATTTTATTAAACTATAATTGCTATTTTCCTATTTTAACATGCTCATATGTGCTAAAATAATCAACGTGTCGGAAAATCAAATTACTGTATTCTATTTTATGTAGAGATACAGTACAGTTTAATTTGTTCACATGATGTTTGATGCCTGACTTTTTTTACGAACTTCTTTTTATTCCTTTTTATATGTTTTTTTTTCAACTCGCGAATCAATCGCTATCACACTCACAAAAAAATTTATTTAACTCGTTAAACAAAACCTTACTTTTTGAACTAGTAGTATAACATTTATGCATTTAGTGCGAAAAGTAAAGCTTTTTTTGTACGAGTTAATAAAATTGTTAAAAATAATTTCTTAAGTTGTAATAAATTCACTTTCAAATTAAGAAGTATTTTTTTATTGGCATAAGAAATTAAACTCCAAATGAAGATTATTGTACAAACTAAGAAATTCCCATTAATCAGAAAGCCGCCTAATAAAGTATTACGTTCAAATGGAATTTTCCACTAATTAATTGCTATTATTTACTTTGTCGCATTAATGCGTAAAAGTAACTTATTAACACGATTTCGTTAAATGCTTGCAAAGCTTGTTAAAAGCATTATTTTTGCAACGATTATTTTTTTTTTAAAGTTTTTTTTACACGATATTATAAAAACAACTATTTTTAATAGACAATATTCAGATCTTGAGTGGCAACAGATATGTTACATGAAGATAAATTTATTCTCGAGCCTCGATTGGAGAATCAAAGGGCAGCGTGGGCTTTCCACTCATGTGAGATGCACAGATAGAAAATTCCTGACAAGCGGGGTTTTTGCGTACCATGGTTTGCGAATCATTCCGTTTTGCTGTTGTATGTAAAGACTGTTTTGAATTTTTTTTATTTAAGGCAAAAACTATATTGTTTAGTTTTAACTCTGTATACAGTTACAAAATTTAAATGCCGGAACACACTTTTTTTTTTTATCTTACTAACTCATTTTGGTTTTTATCCGAAAATTCAAAAAAAGGGTAGGATTGTGGTTAAATTAATTTTCTGAGGCGCTCAATAGGCGCCTTAGCCATTGTTAACGATCCCTCTTTCATATCTTTTAAAGGAATCTCTCTCTCTCTCCCCTCACAAGCCCCTCCCTATATGTGGAAGTACCATCGTGTACATCTGCCACGTGTGCAATACCCACACAATAAAAGTTACGTTGAAACAGAGTGCCAATCGGAGAATCGATCAAAGAAAGGACATGAATAAAAGCTGAAAGGAAGTACTTCATGACATACACCTGAATAAAGCCAACTGTATTTGTAATTGTATTTTTGATACAATTTTTTTATTAATCTAAACGATTAATGTGTGACTCTGTATCTGGAGGTGTCAAAATAAGCAGAATGGAAGGGGGAAGTTATTCCTCAACTTTCAGCGTTTTTTCGCTGGAAAGTTGTGATTTGTTTGAAGACCGCTTTCATAGACTTTACAAGAACCGTTGTAAGCTTTCTGGACTTGAGATTAACAAATTTAAATTAAGTATAAGCACGTGTGTTAATTGGTAAGATTGGGGTTTGAATATTATTTAAAAAATATTTATATATATATTAATTAAAACCTTTATTTGATTTTTTATGCTTCGCCAGATTTACTTAAATTGATTAATTTTTTTTTAAGTTAACAAATAAAAATATATTTATGAATATTTATCCATTAATGGGCGAAGTGCTTTTTTAAATAATTACTATTGCACTTAAATTGTATTTGGTTGGAAATTATGGTTTTTTTTTGTTTTTTATGTCGTTTAACTTATTTCTTCCAAGAAAACGTCATTACTAATTCAATACACTTATATATAGTGTTTCGTCACTACAGATTACACGAATCCCGGAAAAAAAAGCACAGGAAAAAAAAGCACAGGAAAAAAAAGCACGGAAAAAAAAGCAACGGAAAAAAAAGCACGCGGAAAAAAAAGCACAGGAAAAAAAAGCACGTGGAAAAAAAAGCACAGGAAAAAAAAAGCATAATTAGAATAAACTCATAATTATTGAGATGCATTGTTTATTAACGTCGTTAATGACGGTTTAGAAGGGTTGCGAATAGAAATTAGGATTGTGGCATGGCCGTACACAAGGGGGTGAAGTATTATTCGAGATGTAATAATGTATTAATTTTTTCTGTTAGAAAGTTATGATGTCTGCGACCCAACTTTCATACTTTTGTACGTCTGTCTATACGTCCGGAAGGACATCTGTGTACCTAGTGTCTGTCAGCGAATTTCCCATCATCAGACCAGAGACCCAATTTTCATACTTTTTGTCCACCTGTCTGTACTGTCTGTCGACAAATTCCCTATTGGATTAGCATTGAAATTTAATTTCAAAACATTTAAATCGCTGTTTGAATATAGTTTATGTTGGGATTTAAAAGTTTAAATTATAGCTGGATAGCTGTGTGCGACTTTGTTTTTTTAATGTGTGCAAATCTTGTGTAGAAACAATTGTTGATGGCACTTACTATTACAAACCCTCTTGTTTCGAAACAGTAAATGTCACACAGACACACACCCAATGCGGAGGGGGGGGGGAGGGGGGAGTGCATGACACTTATTGATTGATCGCTGAGACCAACTGGGGTCACCTCGCTCCTTTGTCAGTACACTTGTCGCGTCGGTGCTCTACCGATTTCCCCCTAGGTAGTGAAAACCAGATAAGGTGCAGTCCCTCGCAATAGAAATGCAGCAAAGATGGCAAATTTTAAATAAAACAACCCATTAACAACTTTTAGTCGCCAAATAACCCATTTTCATTAAATTTATTTCCCGAATTTGATTAATATTATTTATCGTTTGTTAAACTAATTTGGAGTTCGAAGAAAAATATTTAGTAAAAATGATGTTTTAAAAATAGAAGCGAAACTTTTCAGATTTTTTTTATGAAAAAAAAATTATACTCTTTTTGCTTCTTTCTTATTACATACATAAAAAATAATTAACCATAAAAAGAGTATACTAAAACATCTCTTCAAACTAATTTATATCACATAAATTAATTTCCTTTAATTCCTCTCTATTTAATATAAATAAAGTTTCTCGTACGATTGTTATATTTGAAGTGGCAATGTTGATTTAATTTCAATAAAATGGACTTCTTATGCACCTTAAATAAGCATTAAGGTTTTTTTAATGATGGAAATGTTTGTACAAAATTACTTAGCACTTATAATATTTTTTTTCTTAAATTAACATAATTAGATCAAATTATCACCCAACCAAATGTAATTCCAGGAAAACCAAAAATGAAAACCATAACGCTGTAATTATTACCATTCATGAAAATGGTGTCAAATATGCTCACTGAAGTTACTTCGAATTCGAATTTTTTTGCTGAAAATTTCAATGTCATTTCAATGCGCAGATTTTTTTTATATGTCAAACTTGTCTGTAGCATTTGTAGTTTGGGCTATGAAAGTGGGTGACGGACAGACAGATGGACATAGCCTTTTGCGTTATAAACTTAGTGTTGAAGCTATATTAATTGTAAAAGTTTACAGAAAATTAAACGTTTTGTTTACATATTAAAGACTGAATAATATCATTGCTAACATAAAGTGGGAGATTTATTTTCAATTTTACGCTTGCCTTACTTTGAAATGAATCGTTGAATTACAAAAAAAGGAATAAACATAATGCATGCAAAAAAAGGTAAAAACAGATATAAGTTACTGGTTTCTTAGCATATGTATTGATGACGTTTGTCCACATATTTGGAAAGGATTATTCAGATCAAATGATGGCTAATCCTATTTTGTAGCTCTTTTTTATATAACGGTAATTAATACCATAATGAATTTTACTATTATATACTATAAGCTTTGTCATACCGAATTTCTATTAAAGGTGCTACCGGTAAAGTTTAAAACTTGAAAATGGAATATTTTTAATTTTTAATGCCAAATAAACCAATATTCCGAAAAACTTATATTTTCTTTGTTAAAAAAAATGCCTAAATCTATTACCGAGAAGTATACTTTATTGTACATCTTAAAGGTCAATGAAACTATTTTTTAAAAAAATGTAGAGAGGTTGGGGAACCCAGTCGGTCAAGGTGTTCGCCTCGCATGTGGCAGGTCCCAGTTTCGGGACTGGGCAAATATAAACGGCCCGTACAACTACATGTCCGACGAAATATAACCGACTAGAGGTAGTGCACGTTAAATATGATTCAAAGTCCCTACGCTGCGTACAATGTCGCCCTTAACGTTTGCGTTGGGTGCCTACTCGGGTGTAGGCTCGTAACTTGACCGTGGTTTTAATTTGCAACGCCCGTCGCCAATAGCCCTCTTGTAGCTCTAGTGCAACGATAATTCAAACTAACCTAACTTAAAAAAATACTATATTATAAAATATTTTGAGCTCCAGAAAAAAAGTTAAATACAAATTCTTTAATTCAAAAAAAAAAAAAAAGGTGAAGGCATTATTGAGTGTAGCTCGAAGCAAAAACCGAATTCGAGTTCAGCATTAAAAAATATTATAGCAATATTTTGTTAGCTTCAACAAAAGTTATCTAAACTTATTTTTTGGCGTTCCCAGGACAAAAAGATTATACTTCGTTTGCCCACAAAAACAAGCTGAAAAAAATGTAATTAAAAATGTATGAATTATTTAAACAAAACAAGTTCACCAGTAATTATCGATAGATTTAAAAATATTAACCTATTCAAGATTACTTTTGAGCGCATAACTTAAACCCATACTAATTGAAACTTTGAAAAATCATATAATGTGTAGAAATCATGATTTTATGCACGGATTTGTGCATTCTTTTTTATTATTAAATAATTAACTTGAGCAGTAATTCAGTTATATATAGTTTTCCCCTGAAATTCATATATTTCCTTCATTGATAAATTGCTTTACTTTTAACTTTTATTTAAACTGGTTAATTAATCCAGATTTTTAAAAATGGCTGACTTCAAACAATGTGCTCTTGTGAACGCAAATACATTACTTTTTTTTAAAAAAAAAATATCGTCAACTACACTAATTATTTGGTCAGTCAATGTCAAAGTACACATGATACAGCCAAGTGATGCTGCATACAAACCAAAATGTGCAATCACTTATTTGTGGTAACCTGTTAGAAGGACTGAAAGCTTAATTGGTTTTTACCTGCAGGCGTATCAGTCGGACACCGGCCGGTGCCACCGACAAAGGCACGAGCGGGTGTCCCCAGGTCTCAGCGATCGCGAAGGGCGATCAATCATAATGAGTGTCAAGCAGTCTCCCACCCTCCCTGCAATGGGACTGCGACACGACAGAAAAAGCCGGGTTTGTTAAGTTTTTGAATAAGCTTGTAACAGTACATGTCATCAATAACTGTTTCTACACAAAAATTGTGCACATTAGAAAAAAAAATGGCCAAACATAGCCATCCAGCTATAATTTAAATTTCTAAATGCCAAAATAAACTATTTCCAAACAGCGATTTAAATGATTTGAAATTAAATTTCAATGCTAATCCAATAGGGAATTTGCCGACAGAAAGACAGGTGGACAAAAAGTATGAAAATTGGGTCTCTGATGGGAAATTCGCTGACAGACACTAGGTACACAGATGTCCTTCCGGACGTATAGACAGACGTACAAAAGTATGAAAGTTGGGTCGCAGACATCATAACTTTCTAACAGAAAAAATTAATACATTATTACATCTCGAATAATACTTCACCCCCTTGTGTACGGCCATGCCACAATCCTAATCCTAATTTCTATTCGCAACCCTTCTAAACTGTCATTAACGACGTTAATAAACAATGCATCTCAATAATTATGAGTTTATTGTAATTATGCTTTTTTTTCCTGTGCTTTTTTTTCCACGTGCTTTTTTTTCCTGTGCTTTTTTTTCCGTGTGCTTTTTTTTTCCTGTGCTTTTTTTTCCGTGCTTTTTTTTCCTGTGCTTTTTTTTCCGTTGCTTTTTTTTCCGGTTACCAGTAAGGTTACTAATTGAATGGTTTAAGTACCTGGTATTCTGGTTTTATTACTAGAAATACCATTACCATACAATTATGGTTTTTTGTAAGAATTTTTTTTTCAGTGAATAATTATAGGGTTTTGCCTTTGAAAAAATTAATTGCACTTAATTCAATTGATTTTTTTTGTGGCAACGAATTTTGGCACATTTTCCCCACAATATTATATTTTTTAAAGCAAATTTGTAAGGCCCCTGGAAGTGAGGGCTCAGGCTACGTGCCCGTTTGTCCTGCCGGAAATCAGGCTCCAGTTGAAGTGGAACTGATCCCACTGTCGTATTCCTTTGACGAAATAAGTTTTCTTTTTAATCTTTGCCTGCTTAAAGCTCTGAGCCCATGAATGAAAGTGAGTACAATACAAACAAGCCAGTTGGGTTTCCTAGGGAGCGTTGTCCGTCTATCGTTCACCTCCGCTATAGTCTGTCGCCTGGAGTGCTTCGGGGAACGGTGGCTCCAACGTTTTTATCAGCCGTCTGTTGCTGAACGGCGGTGATTTTTGGTTGTTTTTTTCTTTGGTTGTTTGGTTGTTTTGTCTTTGTTGTTTTGTTGTTTGTTTTATTTTTGGTTGTTTGTCTTTGTGGGTAACAAAAGTGGTCAGGATGTCAAATGCGGAAACCGAAAATTCATTTTTTCAATGGAGGAGGATGAGATCTTCATTGATTTTGTAAGGAACAACAAGATCATTCAAAAAAAGATAATTTTAATTACAAAAAATCCTTAATTAAAGAAACGAAAATGGATGTAAATCGGATTTCGGCTAAAATGTTGTAATATATGTTTTATTTTAACTCTGTTTTGTATCTTCTAGGGATAAAAACCCCTTTGTGCTATATTTTTTAACTGAGGAATTTAATTCATCAACAAGTTAAGCTTTATTTTTTTAAAAATTTTATTTCATTTAATTGGAACATTTATTTTAGAGCTTAATTACATTGTCTAGTTATAACAATATTCATATTCAAAGTTAAAAGAATTTTGAATGATAGTTTTATTGTATAGACAAGTTCAAGTATGCTAGCTGCAATACAAGTACATATCGAAGAAATTTATTATTAATTTCATTTATTCATGTATACATCGTTTCAAGTATTTAATTTAAAATATATATCTTGTTTGATATACACAAGCTCATATTTAAAGAGGCTGGGCTTCAAACGAAAATATTGTCGTAACTTTTCGTCATTTGACTTTAAATGTTGCCAAACCAAAATATTATGCTCTATGTTTTTTTTTTACATTTCATCCTCTGAACTTTCTTCCGATGATAATTCATCTTGATAAAGATAGCGATGCCAAGGGCCAAAATACGACGCACGCGGATCCATTCTGAAGTCCGAATCACAGAATGTTTGACACTTTCTGTCGACCGTCAATAGTTTCCCTAGGTTGACACCGCCATATTCTGGTACGGCGTGACGTCACGACCAGTTTCGTGCGGCTTCTAGCTTCTTTTATTTAAACCATGGGGTGGTTCACGTTAACCCCCCTTCTTCCCCCCTCCCCTCGACCCTTTCAGAGGGTCCTATCCTCTCCCTCATCAATCAACCACTATCTTAGCACGGGCAAGGTTACAAGGTTGCCATAACAGTTGGCGCTTTTTCTCAGGTTTAGGCGCTTAAGCAGTGTACTTGTTTTTTTTACCCTAATGGGCTGTCAGTGCTGCCATCTGTATTAAAATAAAGTAAAAGTAATTTTTTTTCAACTATTAGTAATTAAAATAATAGTTATCAATCTTCGGCATGGCATATCATATAATGCCCTTCTCTATTTTTCAGCAAACTTTCTTGTTTCTTGCCCTAATCTTTTTTAGAAACAGGCATAAAAAGTTTACTAATTTAAATCCGAAATTAAAAAATATATAGCATAACTATATACATATATTTTTTAATGTTAAAGACATTCTTAAGTAATATGTATATTTTAACGCGTAAAACTGGAAAGGCAAATATTTGGCAGATGATGAACTTTTTTTTTTAATCAATATTACTTCTTTTAAAGATCATTCATCAGATTTTAATAATTTGGTATTCATAGCCGAATATCCATAAGAAGTTGAAACCAGAGCCAACAATGATCTCAATGACGTTTATTGGTTGCAGTAGACGACTAATAGATATACATACGTACCTTAGATATGACGTCAATTAGTAATCGATTTTATAATTTTTATAGACCTCATAGATTCAGTTTAGTTAAAATGGACTACTAGTGGATATAAGTTGAATTCTACAGGTTATATGAAATTTATAGACATCATACGACATTTATAGACGTGTAGTGGATAAATGTGGACATGCGCATGTAAAGAAAAGATGAGAAAATTCATTGCGAAGCTCTCGAAAATCCATCTTTTTACGAAGTATCTAACACAAAAACCAATATCTTCGAAGTCCTTGATTTAGACATCTAATAGAAATATAATTTTGGTAAGTCGAAAAATATAACGACGTGCGCATCTATTAGATATCCAGAATATCGATGTCTAACAAATAAGAGTTGATGCTTATCTATTAGATGTCCTAAATGTCTATGTCTAAATTAGTCTACACAGAGATATCCAATATATATCCAAAGAATAGATTTTGTGGACAGATATGCCATAGATGTCCAATAGACATCTCGAACGGCTAATGGATCACGTAGATTAACAATAGATATCTTGTAGACAATAGTGGCTATGTGGGCGGGCGTTTTATAGCTCCCGCCCATGGTTGTGGCTTCTGGCAAGGAACCATGAGTTTAACTATAGGTCAACTGACTTGCCACAACTAGTCCGGATTTTAACTCTGTAATAAACTATTTTCCGGATTCCGGAAGCCAAGAGAAAGTTTAACATTTTCCCTTCGAAAAACCGTCAATTGGTACACATATTATTTTGTCACGGAAAAGGAAGGTTTGGAAAAAGGGTATTTGACTAAAACAAATTTATTGGTTTAAAATATATTATGCCAAAAATATTAGACCCCTATTTTTCTTTTTTTCAATACCCCATAAAAAGGCATAAAAAATGAATTTTTAAAATTAGGACGAAAAATTCCGCCCCCCAACGCTTTGTGACTGTCACGTGGTATCTATGACGTCACTAGTAACTATAAACAAACTTTGAAACCCATTTTGGAATCTACTTTAAAACAAATTTGAACTATCCGCTTCTGTAAAACCTACTTCTATTTCCCTTTCTCCTTCCCTTTCCCTTATCTATATAATTCTTATTTTTTAAAAGTAAATTAGAATTAATCCAGTTTAATTACAAACAAAAAAAACTCACGCCCGGGTTTGTTTACATATAACTAGTGACGTCAGCCAAATCGACGTGTTTGTGATCACGTGACGAACCAATGAACAAAAAGCCATTTTAAACTGATTTTTATTAATTATTTAAAGATTTAAATTTTTCAAAAAAATATATGAGTTTTGGTTATTTTTGGGCTCAAACTATAATTATTTTAATATTGGAAGGTATTTTAGCGATACAGTCAAATACCCTATTCAGAAACGTTTGTTAGAAATCCAGTATGGGAATGCGTCAGGTCTTGAGTGCAACATAAATGTTGAAAGAAAATTTATTCTTTATTGAGCCCCGATTGGGAATCAATGTCTTGTAGGAACAGAGCACCAATTAGAGAGACGATTGAAGGACATTCATGAATAAAAGGTAGAAGGGAAATAGGTCATCTGAAACAAGCCCAATCACGGCCTACTCAACTACTAAGGCCAAAGAAGCTCTCCCAAACACTATCGGGGACGGAAAATTTGACGCCAAAAGTTCCGAGTGACGTTGTTCCGAATATGAAGACAACCGATCTCGAAACCTCTTCGGAACACCGTTCACGCTGACAACAATTTTTTTGTTCCGAATGCGTCCAACTAGTTTTCCATCTTCA
>JAFNEN010001805.1:0-22098 GCA_019343175.1 Oedothorax gibbosus
TATTTTATTTACAATAATCTAGTGACTCTACAGCTACTCAAGGCTTTTTTGCCAATTAATAATCTTTTTTTGTAATGAATATATTGTATTAATTACATTTCACACAAAACAAAATAAGACCTTTAGTTTAAAATAAAATTGTATTGCAGAATTGAAACATACAAAATCTATTCAAACGTTTTGTTTTTATTAATCTACAATTTTTTAGTAAATACAACAATGAAATAATTAAATTTTTTTAACTTCATTAAGGGGGAATGGGCGCGCTGGACCGCGGGTCCCCAAACTCAAGTGCCTCAGTGGTATCCAATGGGGGAAAAATATTTCCTCTGCCACATTTCTCCGGCTGTATTGAATATTTTTACAAACGCATTTTTTTGTAATAATAAATGTAATAACTTACAAGTCTGTATATCCCACTTTTTAAATTGCTTCGAATACTTTTTGTAAAATTATTTTTGAAAATTTTAAAAAAATATTCAAACCGATTTCAAAAGTGGATTGTCGGGACCTGCAAGTCAGCTACTTTTATCACATAAAACAATCTGTTAGTAAAAATATTCAATGCATCCCGAGAAATTGGGCAGAGAAAATTTTTTTTCGCCTTTGGATTACCGCTGATGCACTTTGCTTTGGAGACCCGAGGTCCAGCGCGTCCATTCCCCCTTAAGCATTTTCATTTAAAAAATAAAACACTACAAGGTACATAGTCAAATAATTTTTTATTGTATATACGTTCATTAATGAAATTATTGCAAATGCAGATTGGTGTTCCAGACTGCTGCAGTTTTAACTAAGCAAGTTGTTGAGTACTACAAAAGAAGATTATTTTAAGAAGATTATTTTAAGAACAATGATATATTTTTATATTGATTTGCAAGAATTTATATCATTTCGCACAAACTGTGTTGAAAGAAAATTAAAATAAAGTTATTAGATTAAAATTTATGTAATATGTTTTAAGTTACCAAAGCTATTATAAATACAATTAGTCAAGTTTTCAAAACAAACTTGGTTGGCGGCGGAGTGTTGGCGACGAAATTTGTTTACCTTAGTGAGGCATAATGTAACCCTAAATATAATATAAACACGCTAAAATATTGAATAAAAGTATTGATGAATTTAAATATAACTATCCGCGCACTAAATCTATTAAAAAATGTTAACCGTTACTTATTTTACAGATTTAAAGAAATCTTGTACCCTTTATAAACATCAACTTCAACTAGACAACGATGCGAAGCAGGATTGTAAAACAAGATTTAAAACACCGACTGCAAATCGAAATTTAATGAATGACACACAAAATACTTGAAATATTAGTGTTATATAATCGTAATTACTTTTTTAAAATGAACTTACCTCGCATAAAACAGCATTTTACTTGGAATCCATTTGTCTCGACGGCGATTCTGGATCCATTGCTGGCGTCTTTTTTGGTCACTAGGAAATCGAAACACTCTTCGTTTTTTCGAAGCAACTTCGAATACGATGAATTAGAGCAATTAATAGCTGCGCATCCACCATTGCAAACTGATTTTCCGAATAATTTGTTGTTTATTTTAAAAAATAAACGGGACAGAAAGAAAGCAGTCCACATTCATGATCCACGTAGAAAGAAAAATGCGGTAACCCTAAAGACACAAGATGGCGATCGCGCCGGCCTCCCTTTCTAGTGGCTCTACCCTGCCCTGGCTCCCACGTCTGGGGTCCCGGCCTTTGAGTCCTCTGGATCCAGGGCTGCTCTGCAATCAGCGGGTGGGATTTCCCCATGTGCCTTTGAAATAGTGTTGCAATATCAAGGTAAAGACTTGCTCAATTCTATTAAATCTGACTTGTTAAAATACTGCAAAGACAGGGGTACCTTGATTCGTATTGACAATTTTATTAAACTGAATACAAGAGTTAATGCCCTCCTCCATTCCCAAACAGATTTGGATTGTTCTCAAAACTTTATTTCTGATGCTAAATATCCTGATTTAAGATTTTTTATACCTAAGAAGTTTAAACCCAATTTCATTATTAAATTCACCCCTGTGACGGAGAACGAGGACCTCCTAGATAAACTTATACTTAATAATGATCTCTTCAAAGACAAGGATATTAAGATTTTATTTAACATACCTACCAAGACTAGATTTGTCACGGGATTTCATTGGGATGGATGGAGATGTTCGAGTTTTATGGCGCAAGGGCATCTTAGGCCATACTGCGCCAAACACTAGGTAATCTAATTAAAAAGGTAAAACAGGTTCATAAAAGCAACACACAACATTAAAAAAAAAATTAGAAATCTAAAGAAACACAAGCTATTCATAATATTTACACATAACATTTAAAAACAGACATCTAAATCAAAGAATAAAAACCAATATCAATTAAAAAGGAAAACAGGGCATGATATGGGGGATGTGATAAAATGTGATGAATAGACGGGTTTAAAACATTAAAATATTTAAGTCTGCTCAGTGTAAAAGCTGGGCAGTCTACTAAGATATGGGAAACGCTTAGCGGGACATCACACATTACACAAATAGGAAGATCTTCTGCCAGCAGAAGACGTACATGTGTGAGCCTCGTGTGCCCAATCAGGAGACGTGCCAGCACTACCTCCTGCCTTCTGCTCGGTGATGGAAAAAATGGCCAGGTTATTGATTGTGTTATACTATGGAATTTGTTTTCAGTTTGGAGGTCCCATTCGTTTTGCCATACTGTATTGATTGAATGTGCACAGGCCAGTTTGGCATCGGGCAAATTAAGGGGGGCGCCGCTGCCTAGACTAGCAGTCTTTGCAGCGCGGTCCGCCTCCTCATTGCCCGGAATACCAACATGACCCGGCACCCAGCAAAACGAATTTTGAAACTATTGAGCTTGAGCTTATAAAGGAGCTTTACAACTATTGATATTAAGGGATGAGATTTGTATGAGAAATTACTAAGGGCATCAAGCACACTTTTTGAATCGGAATATATGATCCAGGATTTAAAGTTTTGATTTGCAATATGATGGAGGGCGAGATATATTGAATAAATTTCTGATGTAAAAACCGAGCATGAAGGATGAAGGGTTTCTGATATAGTGGTGTCATTAAAAACTGCCGCAGATCCGACATGTGCATGAGACTTTGAACCGTCAGTAAATACAGGTTTAAAAGAAAATTAAAAAAACGGTGCTCATTGAAAATTTGTACAAAAGCAGAGTCGGGAATTGATGACTTTTTAAAATTAATGATATTATGAATATGAACAGGTGATTCTTCCCAAGGTGAAAAGTTGTCGTTAAAATTAAAAACCCTAAAATCAACAAGATCAAGATTATCTATGAGCTCTTTGGTACGTATTGAAAATGTTGGAATGAAAGACTTTTATTCGAAAAGAACTGCTGGAATTTCGGATTTAAATTTGGGGATATAAAGGGTGATTATGGTTACTTTTAATATTGAAGTAGGCAGCTAATGAAAGTTTTTCCCGACGATGTTGCAGGGATGGCTCCTGGCACAGAACAGATAAAGGCTTTGCACTGGAGACGTGCGAAAAGCCCCAGAAGCCAACCTCAGACCTGATGGTGAATGGTGTCTAGATATTTAAGTGCCGATTTTCTGGCAGAACCATAGGCAGCGACACCGTAATCGAGCTTGGATCTTATCAAAGCACGGTAAATTCTCAACATGGATATTGTATCTGCACCATATGTTGTGTTAGAGAGCACTTTCAATATGTTCAGCGATTTATTGCACTTCTGCCGTAGATGTTGAATGTGTGGCAGGAAGGTGAGCTTCGGATCAAATAAGATACCCAGAAACTTTGCCTCTGATCTTACAGGCAGAGCCACACCATTTAAAGTAATTTCTGGGTCCGGATGTAGCCCACGCTTCCGGCAGAAATGCATGCAGATTGTTTTCTGGTTAGATATTACAAAACCATTAGTATTTGTCCAATCCGTGATCTTGCGGATTGCAATCTGCAGCTGCCTCTCAATTGTACTCATGTTAGCTGAGGCACAAGAGATTTGAAAATCATCCACAAACAAAGTGCCTTTGACAGTTAGTGGAAGCTGCTTCACTATGTCATTGATCTTTAGTATAAACAACACCACGCTGAGGACGCTGCCTTGAGGGACACCTTCTCGTTAATAAAAGTCTCGAGACAGAGTGGATCCGACACGAACTTGAAAACACGGGTCTTAAGGAAATTCTGAATGAAAACTGGTAAATTCCCACGAAACCCGAGATGGTATAGGTCTTTCAGAATTCCGTACCTCCATGTTCGATCATAAGCCTTCTCCATGTCAAAAAATATGGATACTAAATGCTGATTTCTAACAAAGGCTTCACGAATGGAGATTTCCAGAAGCAAGATGTTATCTATGGTGCTTCTATGGTGTCGGAAACCACTCTGAAACGGGGAAAAGGTCCCCTTTTCTTCTAAACAATACACAAGACGGGCATTAACCATCCGCTCCATCAATTTGCACAAGCAACTGGTCAGGGCAATGGGACGGTAGTTACCAGCATCTTGAGGGTCCTTTCCTGGCTTAGCAATAGGGATTACAATTGCTCTTTGCCAGGAAGTCGGGAAAACTTTCTCATTCCATATTCTATTGTAGAGTTTTAAAAGGGCTTGCAAGGAATTACTATTTAGGTGTTTCAACATTTCATTATGGATTTTATCATGACCAGGGGCTGATAAGTGGCATTTGTTTAAAGCACACTGTAGCTCCCTTAGAGTGAAATTACAGTTGTACCCATTAGTGTGATAAGTTCTGAAATTTAATTTTTTAAGCTCCTCTCTCTGTTTCATAATTAAAAAGTCAGCATTGTAATTGTCACCATTGGAGACAGCTGCAAATGCTGCTCCAAGTTGATCTGCAATATCTGCTTGGGAAGTAATTAAAATATTATTGTGTTTTAGCATAGAAAGCGGCTGTGAATCAGCGTAACGACCCGAAATTCTTTTAACTTTCTTCCATACAGTTTTTGATGTTACGTGACCCCGAATAGAATTGAGGTATTGCTGCCAAGATGACCTTTGGCTTTCGCGTCGTATCCTACGGGCCTGGGACCGAGCCCTCTTGAATTCAATAAGATTTGCCTCTGTAGGATAGCGACGGAAAATACCCCAAGCTCGCTTTTTTTGCTTTTCAGCTCGAGAACAGTCGTGGTTCCACCATGGTTTAGGAGATTTTGGAAGTTTGCCTTGGGTCATGGGAATGGCTAAGACAGCAGCACTCAAAATGGTTTCAGTAATGACATTAACAGCCGAGTCAATATCGCCTATTTCAACCATGTTATCCGTCAACTCAGCATGGGTCGTAAAGCGATCCCAATTTGCTTTATTAAATTTAAAATTTTTTGGTCTCTCATGTTGAGGTGGTGGGCTCCTCGATGTTAAAATGATTGGAAAGTGATCACTGTCATACAGATCACTTCCAACCCCGAAAGACCAGTCTAAAGAGAGTGACGGCGAGCAAATGGCAAGATCGACAGCATGGAATGTCCTTGACGGCAAGTGAAATAAAGTAGGACTTCCGTCATTAAGCAGAAACAGATTTTGTCCGTGTATAAGCTGTTCCATTATTGATCCTCGGCTGTTATGTTCACCACTGCCCCACATTGGGTGATGGCCATTAAAGTCACCCATAAGAAAGAATGGGGCAGGCAGCTGCTTGACTACATTTTCCAAATCTCCTATATTAACAACATGGTTTGGTGGTAAATATATGCAACAGATGGTAATGAGGTGGGAATGTTGAATTTGTATTGCTACGGCTTGGAGGTTGGTATTGATATTCAATATACTGGTGGGCAATCGGTTAGAATACACGATTGCAACCCCACCACAAGCCCTTCCACCATCTGAGTAGTCTTTTCTTAAAATTTCACAAGATGTTAATTTTGTAATATCGCCTGGTTTTAAGAATGTTTCCTGCAGGCAGACTACATCAGGTGCATATTTATCAATGATTGCCTTGACACCGTCTTTATTGTGTCGGAAACCACGACAATTCCACGAGATTATTCGGGTCATTTAGGGAAGTTAATCGGTGGGTGTTTCGTCACCGATTTTTCTCGAGGCATCAGGTGTTGTGGTGCCTCGAGTCCCGCCTCAACATCCATTTCTGGTGAATCAGAGGAGTCAGAGCTATTTAGATTTTTTGTATTTAAGGATCTGCTTCTAGTTTTGGTTTTTTGGGAGACCTTTCTAAACGTTTGACTGTTACTGGAGATTTGCTAATTTTTAGGGGTTTCTGTATGCCTGGTTTTACTGTAGTATCACGTGGTTGTGAGCTGGAGGATGAAGTATTGTTTTTCGTAACAGAAGCTATTGTGTTTGTAGATTTAGCAACTTGGAGGTACTGTTCCCTAAACATATTGCATTGGATAGCTATTGAGGATGTGGTTACTTTAGTGGCAGCTGCGTATGATACGTTAGGTTTAGGCAGGGTTATTTTGACTTGGTTACGAGCTTCTTGATATGATACATTTTTAGTTACTTTTATATAATTGAATGTCTTTCTCTTCTTTCCACCTAGGACAACCTCTAAAGTCGGCAGTGTGGTCGCCTTCGCAGTTTAAGCATTTGGGTGGAAGCTGGCAAGAAGAGAAAGAATGGCCTTTAGCTGAACAGTTGGAGCAATATTCTTCTTGGGATCTGCAAGTTGCTTTGGTGTGGCCGTACCTTTGGCAATGGAAGCAGCGCAAAGGGTTCGGGATATATGGACGGACGGGACAGTTGAGATAGCCTGCTATTATATGTTTTGGTAAGTTAGGTGTTCCAAAAGTCAAAATTACATGCTGGGTGTTGATGATTTCATCTCCTTTTTTGATGGTTATTCTTCTTACTTGAGTAATATTTTGATGTCTAAGACCTTCAAGTATTTCTTGCTCAGAAATATTGAGCAGATCTCTTTCAGAGATGACACCACGGCATGAGTTTAAAGAGTTATGGGGTGTGACAGTAATCGGTATGTTACATAGCAGTTTAGAGTTTATGAATGATCTTGATTGTATGTGAGAGTTAGTTTCAATAAGCAAGTCTCCAGATTTTAATTTTTTGACCGATTTTGGGTTTCCTCCAATTCCTAAAAGTCCTTTCCTAAAGTCCTTAGGAAGTTCATCCCCGTAGTCCACAGGTAGCTCCGGATACCCTTTCTCACCCACCTACTGCAACTACGCCGGAGTGGCCGGGATACGGCAGGGGCTTACCGGCTCTGGGCAACTTAAAATAGTAAGGGTGCGAACTTTCGCAAATAAAATGCATAAGCCCAGCCTTCGGCAGGGTCCCTAGGCAGTACTACGGAGACATAGCGTTACGGGTTCGGGGTGTGGATCCGCACTGGGCACCCCTAGCCGCAAAACTAACCCTTTTCCGGAGCAAAAAAACTTAATGGCAGTGGTGTCCAACACGTCAGAAAACAAAGTATCGGACAGCAGTGCCATTAGGCGAGCCGATTGCCAGGGGCGGGATCCCCCCTGCGCCCGTCAACCAGTGAAGCATGGACCAAAGGGCACGCAACAGTGGCCTCAGGAAACTAACACCTGTCCTATGGGAGGCCACTGCAGGAACCCCAGGACTCCACTTTCCCCCGGTTCAGTCGGTCGCAGCACACGGCAAACGTGCTGGTCAGAAATGTCTGACAAAAAAAATACAAATATTTAAGGGTCCAAATCAAAGCTGTTCACTTGGTATTCTAAATTTAAATAGAACTATAAAATAAGCAAAAAATGTAATAAAAAATTAAACTCAGCCAAAATAGATAACGCAAGAGAAATAGGTCAGGGATAAATTCTGTAACTAAGACTCTTAAAACACGAAAGAAAACCAGAATCAACACAAAACCGGACCTTTGCAGAGAGGAAAGAAAGAAGAATGCAAAGGCCCAGCTAGGAACCTCGGGGTCGCCACTCCCGTGCTCACAAGAAGCGAGCTCCCTGAGAGGCTAGGGACCTCGGGATTGCCACACCCGTACCCACCGAAGTGGGCCCCCTGAGGGGGGATTTCATTGGGTGTTGGAAATCCCTTCACCATTATTCAAAATAGTAAATGATTTTGATAACCTGTATATAGATTTAATTTCATGCCCTATAAAAGAGTTTATATCTGTTAAATTATGTAGGAACTGCTTAAATTTTGGTCACACTGTAAAGTTCTGTAAAAAAAACATCAACTTATGTTATAAATGTGGTAAACCAACACATGATGGTACCTCTGAACCCTCCTGTTTTCATTGTGTTGCCAGAAACAAATTTATGAAATGTTAAAGCTCTACTGAGCATTATGTCGGAGACTCTGATTGCCCATGCTTTATTAGAGAGAAGGATAGTCAAGGAGCGAACGGACTATACATAAATCACGCAGTGCGCCCAAATTAATTTTATTATTTGGGTTTGTCCCGGGTCTCTTGTTTACAGAAAGATGTTTCAGAAAAAAGATAGAAAGAAGATGTCTACTGAATCTTGTCTTGTACTGTCATCTGTTGTTAGTAATAAGTGTTTAATGTATAACTATGGAAACTGGATACTGTATTTTTAACACGAAATTCCTAACAAGCTGTTGTTTATTAAAAGTTGATTTCTCATAATACAGACCTGCTTTTTTTTATATTTGGAAGTTTATGTCGTAAGTGTTGCTTAGATCTATGGCTGTTAATTTGTTCTAAAAATGATTTTTATATTGACTATAGAGTAACTGTATGCTGTGTACTATACTTAACTACATACTTCTCCAGGTAGTTTTGATTTAAATGTAATATTTTAGTTATTTTCTAAATGGTTACTATGTTGTTAATATTGGCTTTGAATTGATTTTGAAAATTTTGACTTTATTAAGACCTGGAAACTGATATTTAATTTGGACTTATTATAATTAGCTGAAATGGAATGGGAAATTGTTTTATTTATGGAAGTTTGTCCTAATTGTTGCTTAGATTTAGGGGTGATAATTTTTTTTTTTTTAATTTTAATTGACTCTTGAGTATTTATATGCTGAGTATTATCCTTGGGTAAATATTTTTCAAGGTAATTTTGACTTGAAAATTTTTAATATTACTAGATATTTGCTAAATGATTACTAAGTTGTTGATCTTGGTTTTGGATGACTTCATTTATTTTGACTTTATTAAGACTTGCACAGTTGATATAAATTGGATTTATTATTACCTTAGCTGCTTTTTTGTACTTGTGTTGCTAATTGTTCATTATATGTTAATACTGATTATGTGTAATGGCCGTCCTCTTTATCTTAACACTTTTTTTTAAAAAGACTAAAGCCTTCGTTTTAGGGGCCGAAATGCATAATTTAAGTTTTTTAAGTTCAGTAGATATAATGTCAAGAATAGAGCATAAATTTACCTCCAAAGCCCTCCGAGAATCGCCCGCGCCCACCACTGCAATATCATCGGCAAAGGCCTGAACGACCGTCGAGGGAGAGCCGAGATCAAGAATAGAATTAATATAGACTATCCAAAGTAATGGAGCAATCACGGAACCTTTGGGGATTGGCGATTGAAAGACCCAGGACGGGGCGACCAAGTAACTAAGACTCTATGGCCATTAATGCCCCGCCCGGGAGGGAGCGCCCCCACCACGAAAAAGGCACCAGGAACCCAAACCCGCCGCGACGGGAGAGCCCAAGAAGAAACCCCCAAGGGCTCCCGCGCAGCCCAAGACACCAGACACAGCAGACCCGCCACGCAGCCAGTCCCCCAGAGGAAAGGCCAGGGAAGCCCGAGCAAACTAGAATAAAAAAAAGTGTAAATATAAGACAAATCTAATAAATAAAATATCCAAAGAGCCCCGACCGCCACCAGGACAAGCCAGACGAGCCACCACACAAGCCAAGAACGGCCGCACAACACCACCCACAAAACCAAGAAAGAGCCCCCACTTTATTGAAAATAAAAGTCGACAATCGCTAAAGATACAGGTCATCCGGTGTCCAGATTAACATACTGGACACCGGAGGAAACAAAGTAAACAAACAATAATAAGTAAGTAGACTTTCAATCAGTCCATATCACTACAATTCAAAGAGTTTAAATAAGAATGAATAGCATTAATCAACCATGGGATTAATTATAAAAATAATTAGCAGATTATCAGTCTGCCTCTACTTTCACAGTGTAAATATACTAAATATTTAAATAGTAGATTAAATTAGATGAAAATCAATAACAATAAATCAAATTTAACTAAATTACATCTTAAGAACAATAACAATGAAAAACAATTACACAAATTGTAAGTTGTAGTACTCAAACAATACAGCTCAATACATAGTTTGCAACAGAAGTAGAAAAATATAGTTCATCTTACAACACTAGTAATAGTTTACAAAAACAAACAAGCAGCACAATCGATTGTCAAGAAGTATAAATTAAATACCAATTAATACAAGCAACTTCTTTCTAACAAAGAAAAATAAAACCCGGGACAAATCCCAACATAACAAAAAGAAAAGCACCTGAAACCGAACCACTCCCCTGACAACTACTAAAGATAATTAAAAGACAATAACCAAAATTTAAAAGACCCCAGAAGTCAACATAAATAATAATAAAACACTTTATACTATGAGGATACAAAAGAAAATTAAGAAATTAGCCCAAAGTCATCTTTAATCCTTATAGCAATCCTAATAGTTTTCAATCCTTTTAATTGAAGAAACATTTTTTAAAACTGATTTAAACCACTCTACCCTGTAACCAACCGCCGGCTCTGTAATATGATAATCCTTGGTAAAAGGACAGGTAAAAAGATAGTGTTCTGGATCCCCATTATCAAACCCGGTACATGGACAATATGGAGAAGAGACAATTTTAAATCTAAAAAGATAACTTAAAAATGGGCCATGACCTGTTATAAAATAAACTAAAAATTTGTTTTTTAAAATAAAATCGAGGGATGGTTCATTAATATAGGCAAAGGTCGACCTCCCCGTGGGTGAATCATTCCAATATTCATTCCAATTGTCTAACAGATCATTTTTGATAACAAGTTTTAATCGAGACATCGGAAAAGGGACAACCATTGGAATGCCCACGGAGGAGGCGATCTTTGCCCAAACATCAGCAAATTCGTTACCAAAAATACCCACATGGGCCTTTACCCACTCCAAATTAAAAAAAAATATTATATTTAATTAAGTGAATTCTAACCTCAGAAATAAACTTTGTAGTTCTTTTTAAACTGGTTAGAGCAGATATGGACGAAAGGCTATCAGTAAAAATATTAACAAAGTAATTGTGTTGGCTGGCCCGACTGACGGCAAAATCAATTGCCGCCAGTTCAGCCTGAAACACTGAGTTGAAAGAGCTCAACTTAAAAGCAAAAATCCGATGAACATCATTATTAAGGAAAATACATACAGACAAGCCCACCTTATTGTCAATTTTCGATCCATCCGTATATATATCAAAAATTTTAGAGCCGACTGGAGGTCCCAGGGCACAGTCATAACTCTCCAATTCAAAAAATCTATTTTGCAAGGGAAGGTCATTTAGTAGTTGGACAGAGTCCATATAACTAACATGGGGCAAAGGAAGGGAGCCATCGGAGTCAATTCTCAAGTAAAGCTTCTCAAATTTAATAGAAAGAGATTTAATAGTTAAATGGAGAGGGGGGATCCCAGACAACACACAGAGGGAACTGGAGGGAGTCGTCCCTTACTAAAATTTAAGGTATTTTATAGGTTTTATTGAGGTTTTAACTAGGTATTCGTGGTATTAAAAGGTATTTTTGAGGTTTTCCCTAATAATACCTCTTCGAGTAATACCTGACCAAAGGTATTTTTCAGGTTTTATTTTCAAATACCTAGAGAAACCTCTGAAGTTTTAGGTATTTTATAAGTTTCACCAGGTTTCTAATAAAAACCTATGGTATTTTAAGGTTTTCAGATGAATACCTCCTTAATACTACAGGCTACAGGTAATTTAAGGTATTCAGATGAATACCTCGATAATACTACAGGTATTTTAAGGTATTCAGATGAATACCTCGATAATACTACAGGTATTTTAAGGTATTTAGATGAATACCTCGATAATACTACAGGTATTTTAAGGTATTTAGATGAATACCTCTTTAATACTACATTATGGTATTTTAAGATATTCAGATGAATACTTCCTTAATACTACAGGTATTTTAAGGTTTTAATTAAGTATTCTGATAAATGCCTTATCTAGAACAAAATAGGTATTTTTTTAGTTTTATTTTTAAATACCCTACTAAAAATGACCCATACAGATCAGTACAAAAACCTACCGACATCAATACAACTCTATTGATTTCTATGGATGCAACTACCGATATCGATACCTAGGCTACCGATCTCTATTGATATCGGTACGGTACTGATTTTATTCTCTACTGATACTGATATCAATACAGATCCATGGACATCAATACAAAAGATATCAGTAGAATACCGATCTCTATAGATATCAATAGACTTTTACCGACATCAATAGGAATGTGGTCAGTAGGATTCCGGTTCTTATGGATATCCAAAGAACTCTACAGATATCAATAGACTTGTGATCAACAGGATTTCGATCTCAATGGATACCTATAGACATTTACAGATATCAATAGGAGTCTGATCAATAGGATCTTAATTGAGTATCTGGGTGCTGTGGTTTCGGTTTTAATCACATTCTTTTAACGGTAATTTTTTTTAAATTTTACAGTTGTTTAAACCTACAAACACTTTTAAACTACTCATCCCCTCTCCCACTTTTAAGCCCCCCTTTTTTTATAGAAAATAAGTAACACATAATTAATTGTAAAATATATCTTCTACTAAGTACTTTTTTATTACAAAGTTTTTTTTTATTATTATAAGTGTGGTTGAAAGTGGTCTAAAGTAAACTCTGCTATTTTCAATAGTCATAATTTTAGAATAAAAAAGACTTTTTTTAAAAGCAATGCGAGTAGAAAAATACAAATAAATTTTTTAAAAAAATATATGGGTTGAGTGACAGATTATTTGACCTCCCCCTCCCCCAAGGATCAATCTTATGCCCAAAGTTCATTGTAAAAAAAATTATATTGCTTAATTATACATTAATTTGTTACCACAATTTCATTTATTGGTTAAATTACATTACTATCAAAATTCCCCCAGCTAATTACTTGGATAATTATTGAATTTTATTATTTGAAAGAATTTCTTTTAAAACAAATAACATTATTGCAATTTTATAATTTATGCTTCCAAAATTTTAAACGATCGCTATAACGAGGGGATTATAACGTTCGCAAGCCTATTTATGGAACTATGCCGAAAGCTGAATCCACTATCCAGAGATTTTGCATTCAATGAATGAAACTTATTTAGTGTTATAAACTAGCATCATTTCTAAATCTTTTTTTTTTAAATTAAAATTTAATAAGTCAGCGTTCCAAAAAAAAAATAGTAAAAAATAAGAAAAAAATCTTCACGTGGGATCACATCGTTCTTAAGCCTGCTAAAGGAAATATGCCCAATTATTAATTTAGAGCCAATTTTAGAAATTTTTATAACTTATTTAGTACCTTATGAATATTTTATTCCTAAACTATCAAATAAGTAAACATTTTATGTATGTTTTTAGCTTTTATATAACATTAATTTTTTTATAGTAGTTGCACGTGTGTTTGTTCCGTTTATCGTGTTGAGAGAAATAAAAGACTATATACCAACTAACTGATGCAAACCATTAAAGAATATAAACTTTTTGTAAAAAACAATCAAATTTTTAAACATTTATTTTTTGCTAGTTACTTTTTTTAAAGTTAATTAGTAAGTAAAAACTTAGAAAGTGGAAGAGCCAGTTTAAACTTTATGATTGTTATTAAGAATGTTTCTCACTTAGAATGAACTATACCCACTAATTTTTTAAAAAAAAATACACCTCAAATATTCAAATATAAACAATATTCTACTATTAACTGATTCAATTATGTATATTCTAAACAAAAAGCTTAAAAATATCGAGCGTGAAAATTATAGTAACGAGTCAACCTCAACTTATTTCATGAAATATGCATTAAAAAAAATTTCTCTCATTTTAAAGAACTATTGTTAATTTAAAACAATAAACCATCATTTGCGCAATAATCTACAAATGTTTTAATTTAGTTATTGATTTCTATAAAAAAAATATACATTATCTTGGCGATTTTGCTAAATCGTTGGCTTCGAAAAAAATTCGCATTCCTTGCCAGACATGAGTTTCTTTTGGTTACAAATTTTACATATAGTAATGGTTGCAGTGTTGAAAATTAGATTATAATGCACGTTAGCCACTGACAATGTAATATAAATTTATAAAACAAACAAGTATTGTTTTGGAGAACGAATAACCCTCCAAGTTGCCAAAGACTACTCCTGAGCTTCAATGTGAAAAATACTGTAAAATGCTTTGTTTTAATATAAATGTTTTTTTTTAAATTAAAATCATTTAGTTTGGCTTAAATACAAAGAAAAAATGAAAACAGCTGAAGATTAAAATTAATAACATTCCAGTTGTAAATTCTTAAATTATTACAAAACAAACTCAATTTGTCAATTAACTGTTATCCGTAACTTTGTGCATAATATTTGTTTACTTTTTAGAATTTTTGATTTAATTTTGACTTTGATTGTATATTTAAAATAATTTTTAGAGAGTGAAATTATATATATTCCCCAAAAAGAAGAATAAAGAAAGTTTGAAAGGTAAGTTATATTGTTTTACATCATTTTCATCGGAAATACGAACAGATTTCAGGTTCGGATGAATTACCGCATGTGTGAATAACTGTTTTTGAAAATACACATATTTTAAAATACAGTATATTAATAAAATAACATTATATTTTAAAAAAAACATGCTATTATAGAAAAAATAGTTTACACTTCGCCAACAACAATTTTTAGTACTTTTGTTTGAATTGGATGAATGAGATGTGTTTACAAATTTCTTGTATAATAGAAATTTCAACTGTAAAATCATTTTGTTAATTATAACACATCGTTTTAAATAATGTATTTTTTATATAATTAATAACAATTTGGTGGGCATTGAATTTGTATAAAAGCATCTTAGAATTTTTTGTCAAGTTATTAGAAGTATTTTATTATGTAATATAATACTTATACTTTTTTATCCTTTCTTTCTAGCTTAAGTTCATCATTAAAAATATATGTATAACTTAAGAAAAAGTTAATCTGGGAGACGGTTTTTGATTAAACTCGCCTCAATTAACTTAATTTTTAAAGTTATGCATTAAGCACGTCACTGTAGCTGAAAAAATTGTGATAATTCCTCTGCTTTTCATGACGAGAATGAAAATATGGGTTGAAGTATACATTAGCGCCCGGGTTTGGCGACAATGAAAAATTGTCGCCAAGTATCTGGACATGGACAGTCAGGTGGAACAAAAAAAGAGGTAATTGACAACTATTTTATAATAAGCAGTTTGTATCTCAAGCTATAAATATTTTTTTAACACATTTTTTTAGATTCAATTTATTGCTATTAGAGTATTTATGCTAGAAAATTTTGAAAAAAAAATTAAGAATGAAATTCTTAAAATTTGATTTGTAGATTTCACTTTAAAAAATTTGGGTTTGCCAATAATTCACAAATTTAAATGCAGTGTCCTTTGTGACTTTTTTTTCCCAGCAATGCTACATTTTATTTTATTCACTTTGAAAATTTCACTAGGTAAATTAAAAATTAGGATTTTTCTCTTACTATTGAAAAAAAATTATTTTGGATGAGTTGATGTATCTAAAATTTTGGTTATTGCTTGCTTTTTAAAATTGTATTGTTACTGTTTGACAACTTGATAGCATCGATTTATGTTTAACACCATTGTACGCTTTACATATATTATTTATAGTCTGCTTCAATAATTTTTTAGTATTTATATATGAAGTAAACCATTTCTTCAGTTACCAGCAGTGTGTACCTGTAAACTACTCTACATTTTAACATTTTTTTAAAAGAAATTGTTTATATTAATTATAAATTTTACTTTATTGGATAATATCAATATTTTGTAACATATTTTCGAATGATGCTCCTGAAGTGTCGAATTATGACAATTGAAGCCGAATGAAGATTAACTCATTTGGAGTCCCAACAGGCGTGTATCAAGTGCATCACACAAAAACGTAAGTATCAGTATAGACTAGTTATATTAGTATGTAGTTAATGCATTAGAAAGGAGCTATAAGCCACATTTATGTTAAAATTATTTTAAGCTGTGTGTGTTTTTTCCTGAATCCATATAAATATATTTATAAAGGGTTTGTCCCACTTCTTCAACAGCATACAAGTGGTTGACTAATATAACTTAATTGAAATAACTGGATCTAGACATTTTAAAGTACCATGTAAACAATGTAATCTATATACATAAAAGGCAACTTCCGTTTTTTGTTTGCTTGTTTGTTTGTTTGTTTGTATAAGACACGAGATCTAAAGAAACCACGCAACAGATTGTCACGAAATTTGGCACAAAAATCATCTCATCTCCGGAACAAATATAGGCTAAGAATTTTTCGAATCAGACCATTCCTTCTATCGTTTCGAACTTTTTTCTGAAAAAAAATACACCACTTTGGCTCAAATCCGATCATTTTTTTACTTTCCTGATGCCATCGGCTGAAAAAATTAAATAAAACTTTTAACAAAAGTAATTAAAATTGAAAATGTTTATTTTATTCTGTTGCCTTTAACTTCAGAAACTAAATTCATTTTTGAAAAATAATTGACATGTTTCAAGTGACGTAATTCCGGCAGTCTCCATTCCCGGATTTTATTGTGGGTTTATTTGATGATTTTTTCCTTGATTTTTCTGTTGACTGCATGTATGCATATTTAAGCAATAAATTTATCGTTTAAGCTATTACTGAACTATGATGGTTAATAAAGGCCGTCGCACTAGAGCGCATATTAGGGTTTTATGTCTATTTTTTCGCCAAATACGTTGCCAAAACTCGCCAAAATTATTAACTAAAAACTCGCCGAATGGGAATTTTTTTTATAAATAATTTATAAGCTGGTTAGTTGTTCGAAGGTCATTGTGTTAGAGCTGTATAATGGGTGTGTTTGTAGCTATATCTATTTTCTCGCCAATTTTTTTCCAAAACGTGCCAAATGAGCTAAAAGGTTTTTATCTATATACATAAAGGCAACTTTTGTTTTTTTGTTTGTTTGTTTGTTTAAGACACGAGATCTAAAGAACCACGCAACAGATCGTCACGAAATTTGGCACAAAAATTCATCTCATCTCCGGAACAAACATAGGCTAAGAATTTTTCGAATCAGACCATTCCTTTTATCGTTTTCGAACGTTTTTATGTTTCCCATTCAATTGCATTGAAGACCTTAGAGGTTTATTGCTCCTTAAACAGCACGTTTTCCCGGATTGTTTATTTAGTTTTATTTTACACATTTGTTAAAACGATTTTTAAGTATATTTAGTTTAATTACAGCTAAAAAATTAGAAATAAACATCTAAAAAAAAATCGTTTGCTAGCTTTTAGCAGTTAGAAAAAATATTTAATATTAAAAATAAAAATCGTTTGCTTTAGTATCTTTATCACAGTTTAAAAAAACAAATAAATATAAAAAATGCAAATCGTTTGCTGTTTGCTGGAGTAGCTTTATAACATCTAAACAATTAGATCAGTAATTCACTTTTATTAAGAATATTTTATTTCTGCACGCAGACCAAGAGTGATCAGTTTAAAGTGGATTTAAATTTTAACTACTTTGGAAGAACATATTATACCAACCTTTGTCCTAACGCATTTTTTTCTGCCATTTTGTACTGCTTTATATTGTATTTATATCTACAAAGTGTCCAGAAAAAAGTTACTTAATTTATTGGAGAACTCCCTTGAATTGCGTTAAAATAAATGTTTGAGACCCTTTTAAGATTTAGCTTTTTTCCATTTTAATTCTTACTGATTATTTTTACTTAAATATGTATTCTTTTTAATTTGCGCTTCTTATTCAAAGGTATTTTTGAAATTAATATTAATCATTACTATATCCAAGTTGGGTAATTAAATGGAAAATTACTGGGTAATCTTCATATCTTATGTAACTAAAATGAAAGAAAAAAATAGTTAAATTGACTGTTAAATTATTTTTCCACCTCTACCCGTGCAACGTCGGGTATAAACAGCTAGTATAGCAATAAAACTTATTCATAAAGTAAATTATGATTGTGTAAAAAGTATAGACACTTTTAAGTGCAATAAAAGGATAAAAATCCAACTTTTCAAATTAAACCATCATTAATGTAATCCCAGTTATAGATACAAAAGTAAAGGGGGGGTGCAGATGTGTTATTCTCTGCATATCAGATTTGGGAAATTATGAGTTAAGGAACTTAAATTATGCGTATAATTGGCTTATTGCGTTATTAATGAGAATTATGCGTATAATTGGTAATTTGGTGTGTACCATCAGGACGTTCATCAAGCAACTTATGAAACTAGTCTCTAGCATGGGAAATTAATCTAAAACACACCATTTCGGGCGAAAAGAACAAAAGGTTGAAAAACCGATCTTTAATCTGGTGGATTTGCTTAAAAGCAACATAAAGTTCTTTCTGATTGCACAAAATTAATCGTTTCTGTTTGTAATAATTTCTCTTGATGCTAACTTTATCTTTAGCACCAGGCATCATCATACTGTGCTCATCATCTTCATAAAATTGTGTGATCATAGCATGTACTTCCTTGGAAATTTTGTGTCCTTTTTGGCCTGGTATTGCCAAGATGCCTTTTTCGAGTTAGGTTTCTCGCTTTCCTAACCATGTACCAACACATTAAATTCTCAGGCAACTTTTTTTCTTGACCATGATGAGGTGGAATTTTCATAACCTTATATTTTTCTCTTTTTGCTTTACTTTGCTATCCAATTTAACTTTCATTAGATCAACCAATTTATCGATGTCATCACATTTTCTTTTTGTTTCTTCAGTTTTGATTTACTTTCGCTTTCAGAGTCACACTTTTTTTGGGTTTCCTCAAAATTCAAAACATTTGATGATTTTCTTTTGATTTGCGATTCAGCCTGTTTTAGCTTCCTTTTGGCATAGCTCTTTTTTGAATGAGAATGAAAGGGATTACAGCTTTATTGGGAATACATTTATTCCAATCAATGATTCGTTCTATCTTTCCTTTTCTATTAATCTCGAAGCCATTTCCATTAAAAAATTTTGTCTAAATTTTTTTTGTCATCACTTTCTGATTTGTTTTTCATCACCTTTACATCATTATCTTTTGATAAAAGTTTTTGACAGTTACTACACAAAAGATGTCCTGGGACTAAATTATATTTGTTTTTGTTTTAAAAATATTTTGCCTTTTGCAGAGTATTTTTTTTTTTGTTGCTGGTTACAGGCTTTAAGTATTTTTAATACGGGTCACAGCACTGACTTTTGATCACTTTCAAATCAAGTAAAATAAAAGTACAAGTGATGAGAACAAATGGTATCTTCATTGTTATATTCATGGTAACCCGTTCTCCAAGCTAATATTTCCTGTTGATTGCTACCTAACTTTTCTTTAAAATGAATAATTCATTTTTTGCTGGTTGAATGTTTATCAGAACAAGAAGATGATAACAATATCCCTACCTTGCATACATTTTTGATTATCTCTGTACTTAAAAGATTTTTGATGCTTCCATAGTAAAATTGAATAAAAAAAAAATACCAGAAAAATTTTAATCATTAGTGTTTATTTTTAAAAAAATGGTTAATTACATTACTTGTCAAACAAAATTAACTGGGGTTTTTTGCACTATAAAAGCAAGGAAACACAACACATAGAACAGGGGGCTACATCTATTCAATAGAAAAAAATTTGGGGGGGGGGGCCTAAACACTACCAAAATCGGGAAAATTTTTTCTGTCTAAAATTTTAAAACCCGGTGTCAGAAATTGTTTTTTAAAAAATCCCCCTTTTTGTTTATCTCTAAGTATGGTGTGGGGGGTACTTTTTCCCCCCCCCTCATTTTTTTTGCTCAAAATTACTCCAAACATTTTTCTTGCCCCCCCCCTTTTATTTCCAACCCCCAAACATTTCATTCCCCCATCCCCTCCCATTCCTGCCCTTTGCGCAAAACAAATTCCTAATTTCCCCACCCCAAAAACCTTTTCCTTTGGGGAATGTCTGCTTACAATTAACTTTGTCTTTGGCTTCTCTGTCTGTTTTTTTTTTCTTTCCCAAAAATTGTCCCAAATTTTCCCTTTTCACTGGGTTTTAAAAGTCAACTTTTTTTAACACACAAAAAAAAAAAAAATTTTTTAATAAATTTTTTATTCAATATAAAAATTCAATATTTTTTTAATTTTTAAATTTTTTTAAAATTTTTTTTTTCAAATATTTTAATTTTAACTTTTTTAAAAAAAATGAAATTTTTAACTATATATTGGTTAAAATTTTTCATTTTTTAAAATTAACTTTAATTTTTAACATTTAAAAAAAAATTTTCTCCCAAAATTTTTTTTTTAATTTTTACTTTTTAAGTAAAGTTTTTAAGATAGTTTTTTTTTTTTTGGGGAAAAGGGGGGGGAGGGGGGGCATAATTGTCCCCCAAATGGGTTTTGGGGATATTAAAACATTAAATTATTAAAATTTTTTGGCATTTTTAAATGAAAAGGGGCCTTACTTTTTTAATTTTTTTTTAAAAATTTTCAAAGAAAAAAACTAAAAACCCCCCTAATTTTTTAGCAGTTCTAGTAGTATTTTTTAAACTATTTTTTTGTTTTTCCCACTCTGTTTTAACTTTTTTCCCAAAAGCTTTTTTTTTTTAAAATTTTTTTTAAATTTTTTTAAAAAACAAAAAAACTTCAAAAAAGGTTTTTTTTTTTGGGGGGCGAAAAATTTCAAAATTTGTTTTTTTAAATAGTGCTTCCCTTTTTAAACCCCCTTTTTCATGTAAATTTTTAAAAAAAAAGATATGGTTTTTTATGAGTATTTTTTTTTAACCCAAATGCTTGCTCAAAGTTTAAAAAAAAGGGACAATTTTTTGGGTTTTTTTCTTTAACTGGTTCTAAAAAGCCATTTATTTAAATTTTTTCGTAACTTCAACTTAAATTTACGGGGAAAAAAAATTAAAAAGAAGTGAAATGTTAATTTTTTGGGGACATTATTAAAAGGTTTGTATTTTAAAAAGTTTTTTTTTTTAAATTTTTTAAAAAATTTTAAAATTTTTTTTTAGGTCTGTTAAGGGGAATTTCCCCCCTTTGATGGAGTTGCCGGGGCAAAAAACCGGTTTTTTTTCCAATACCCCAAAAGGATTTTTTTAGTTTCTAAATTTAAACCCAAAAGAAAAAACCCAGAGAAAAAGGGGGCATTTTTAAAAAAAAGATTGTATAAAAAAAAAAAAAATGTAAAAATTTTTATAAAATTAAAAAAATAAAAATTTTTTTTTTTGAAAAAAGGGAAATGTTTTTTTTAAATGTCAAGTAAATAATTTATAGTACAATATTTCCCCTTCTTTTAATACAAATTTTCTTACTTAAAAAAAAACCCTTTTTAAGGTAAAATTTTAAGGGGGATAGGTTTTTTTTTAAAAAACCCCCAAATATTTCCAAAAGGAAATTTTGGAATACTTTTTGGTTTTTTTAAAAACCTCATTGGGTATTTTAGAAAAAAAAACCTTTTTGGGAAAATTTTAAAAAAAAATTAAGGTATTTTGAAGGTATTTTAGAGGTATTGGATGGAGGATATTTTTGGGCGGAAAAGGGGGAAGAAATAAACCCCCGGTTTCTTTAATACCTCTGTTTTAAAAGGTTTTTTACAAATAAAAGGGGGTATTTCTAAAAAAAAGGGGAGGTTTTTTATACAAACCTCGAAGGTTTTTCCCCCAAAAAACCACTGGGGTTTTAAGAAATACCTCTAGGATTTGGGGGAAACCCCTTAAAGGAGGGGAAAATTTAAAAAAAAAACCTTGGGAAAAGGGGATTCGTGCACCTTTAGCCCAAAAAAAACCCCCCCCAAAACCCCCAAAATCCAAAAATACCCCCGAAAAAAAAAACCTTTTAAACCTTGGGGTTTTTTTTTTTTTTTTAAGGGAAGTACAATATTTTTTTTAAAAAAA